>CAJNDT010005858.1:746706-751706 GCA_905221615.1 Symbiodinium sp. CCMP2592
TAAAGCTGCGAAATGTGGCGTGCACCGTATTCTGACCTGCTCTTCCCAAGAGTCCTGCTGTTCGTGCCCGTCGCCCTGGTGCTCTTGCCCACCGCCCTGGTGTTCCTCCTGCTCATCGACCGGCATTTCGCCCTCGGGTTACGGCAACCGTTGAAGTTAAGGTGCTGAAACAGACCTGGACATGTGGCTCTTGCCGACCCAGACTCTTGGTGTTCTTGAGGGCCGGTTGCTGCGCCCTCGGAATAGCAGTGTCTCAAGTATGGCAAATCTGACCTTGGACATGTGGCGCACCCCCTGTTTTACCCTGCTTTTGCCTGCCAAGACTCGCCAGCCTCTTCTTCATCTGCTGGCCACTCTTCCTCGAGCCAGCGTTCTGAGCTGATGCTACTGTGCCAGCTGTTTACACTGTCATCAGCATCCTGAGTCGATATTTGCTTGGCCTTCCAAAACTAGCTCCGTCGAAATGTCTGTAGACCGGGGCGGGTGTTGTTTGTTCCTCAGAATCTAATCTAAGTCTAAGTTGTTGTCTCTCGCTGGTGTAGCAAGCAAATCTGTTGGTTGCCGGCCAAGACTCGCCGTTGTCTTGATTTTCATCTTGCCAAGGTTTTTTTCAATATTATGATTTCAACACCAGACCGACTGCTATATCCGGCCGTACACATCTGAGAAACTGCAACGAGTCTCCTCGTCTGGCCCCACGATGTGGTCCTGCAGGTTGATGCGAGGCTGAAACTCTTTGCGAGACATACAGAATCACTGTCCTCAGTTGGAGGTCGGGCTTTGCCAGGCTGATAGCTGCCCCAGGCATCATAGCTTAGATCGTCCTTATAGCACGGTTGTTCAGAGCATGAGGCCCCAATGGACCATGTGTTTGTTGCCTGAGGAGGGAGCCATGGTCGGGAACTCTTGCTCTGAGGGCGTCTCTGGCTCCTGTACAGAGAGCAAATGGCTTCAGTGTAAACGAAAATTGCTCTGAATCCAGCCCAGCTGCGGTTGGCTCGTCTGGCACGGGTGGAGGACTTGCCTTCGGCTGTGCCGTCTTTTTTGGCGGAGGTTCTTTCATCTGAACCGCCTGATCAGGAATCGCCAACGCACAGCAATTCATCAATCTATGTTTCACAAGTCGCCTTGGCAGGGCCCGGCACCACCGCCGAACACTGCTTTACCTGAGCCGCAAGGGTTACTCGTTCAAATTGGAACTCATGACATTGTCGTGATTCGATTGGATTGTGCATTGCAGCGCAGGGCGCCTTGCTCCTGGATTGCTCCTGGATGTGGGCGGCTGTGCCTCGTGGATGGGGGCGGTGGTTGTGGCGACAACTGCGCAGTACCCACAAGTAATTAATGACATTTCTTTCGCGTCTGAAAAATCATTATCTAATGCAAACGAAGTTGAATTCATTGTTGTTTATTACTTACTGCCTCTATTCACATAATAAGTACTGATAGTCAGAAGTATTTATTTACAACATTTATTCAACTAAATAAGTCAAATCAAACCTAATGTAAATTACTTATCTTTGAAAACCACTGTACTGTTGATATTTGCATTATCGTAATATTTTTTGTTAATTGCCATTCTCAGGCAAAACTTACATTGCAACGTAAGGCAGAGGTGAAAATAATAACAATAATAAAGTAAATAAATAAATGAACAAATAAATAAATAAACATATATATATATATATATATATACATATATATATATATGATACTAATAAAATATTAATATATTAATATATATATATTTATTTATATAATATATATATATATATATATATATACATATATTATATATTAAAAAATAATACTAATTTTTAATACTAATACTAATAATTATTAAATTATAATGATAATATACTGATAATAATATTATCATGCCAAGTCACGTCGGCCTTGTCTTGCTGGCCTGGAAAAATGTCCAGCAACGGTGGTGATGCCTGATCAGAGATGAGTTCTTGCAGCCACTGTTCAGTCGCTGCCGTCGCAGCGGCCGGCCAATTAATGCACATGCACTGCAAGGCATTTGCGGTAGTTGTTCGGAACACTACAACACTACAACTAGACAGCATTCAACAAGAATTTTCCTGGATTCATTGACCACCGATCCACAAACTCCCATGCGGTAATTGCATTACAAGTCGCGACGTTGGCGCCAGGAGTGATAGTAGGGGCCTCGTCATCAGCAGCGGCGATCAGTGACTAGTGCTGACTGACTGAATTACCCTCGCAGTGAATAATGAGCTTAGAAGCCTCATGAGTGAACGGCGGCGGGGCTTTTATTCTTTGCGCCTGATGCAACAACGGCCAGCATTACACTCGACCAACCCAGCCACTCAAACACTCTCACTCAAATTGCAGTTGTGAGCAGTGCAAGTCGCCTCTGGCTCTGGCGACGTTGTCCCCTGAGAAGCAGCACCGAAGCACGCAGTACTCAAATGAGAAACCGGTTTTCTTGCAAAGCAAGTCGCCGCCTGTTCCTCGGGAGCGGCGGTACGGGCCAGTTGTGGCTGTGACTGTATCACTGCCTGAACAGGTGCCACCGAAGAGCTCACACTCCCTCACGCTGCTGGGTTCTGGATTGCATGTTGTCTCGGCTTTTCCCGTCCCAGGCTGATCTGATGGAGTCTGAGAAGCACTCACCGAATAAGAAACTCTGGTTTCTTGCAGAGCAAGTCGCCTTATTCTTGGGAGCGGCGGCTTTCTTCGCGGCGGGCGGCTGTGACAGCGCCTGAACAAGTGCCGCCATCACAGAAGAGCTCACACAGACACGCCGACACACTATTAATCTTTTAAGTCGTCTCGGCCTTTCCCGTGCCAGGCTGATCTGATGGCGCCTGAGCAGCAACAACGACAAGCACTCACCGAATAAGAAACTCGGGTTTCTTGCGGAGCAAGCAAGTCGCCTTGCCCTTGGGAGTGGCGGCTTTCTGCGCGGCGAGCGGCTGTGATGGCGCCTGAACAAGTGCCGCCGTCACAAAAGAGCTCATCCAGACGACGTGCTACAAATAATTGTTGCCGCACAAGTCGTCTCGGCCTTTCCCGTGCCAGGCTGATCTGACGGCCCCTGAGCAGCAACGATGATCAATAGCAGGCACTCACCAAGCAAAATCTTGCAATGCAAGTCACCTTGTCATTGTCCTTAGGAGTGGTGGGCTGCTTTGGTCTTGCCTTTGCAGCGACAAGATTGTCATTGTCAGAATCGAGGAACACCAATAATTAATACTGTACTTGCAGACCAAGTGGCTGCGTCTTGCTCTGACGACGCCTGAGCAGCGGCACTGGAGAAGTTTGGCTGCTGGGACACCACGTGAACAGTGAAGTGAACAGTGGGGGCAATTTCCACAAATTGCATTGCAAGTTGCCTTGGCCTTCGCTTCCGCAGCCTGGTCTTGCGGCACCTGAATGGGGGGGTGCTATAAATTGTTGCCAATGAGTCATTCTCTGACACACCAACACTGAAGAATATTGCCGCAGCCAGCTAGCTTAAATCACTGCCCTCAGGCGCCTGTGCATTCGAACCGTAACCCCAGGGGGGACGACCCGCAGGCGGAGGTGGCTTCTTGCGGTACGGGTTTTCTTGCAAATAGCTCGGTTCCAGATCCGTCTGGACCGGCTTGTCCTCCTTCGGGACCCTGTACCACTCTGACTTGTCGTAGTTCCACTGCTGCGGGTGCCCCGCCACTTGGATCGCACAGGGTCAAAGCAAATCTGCAACGTTATGCGCATACACACACAGAGATCGGACTGACTGACGTGACTGTCTGACTGGCTGACTGGACACCACTACCATGTCTCTCTTGCGAAGAAGCTGCTGAGGAGGTAGTTTTTCTCATGCGCCCAGGCCACGCAAAATCTGAACACGTCTGGATAGACGTGTGCCTTGTTGAATGCGAGCCAGTGGCCTCGCAGCAATCAGTCAAGTCTGACTCTCACACTGCAGCCTGAAAAAACCTTAATGGCTAGATGAATCACGCTAAGTCTCGGAGCAACTTGTGCGTGAGCTCCTTGGCGAACGCCTTCGCGCGCTTCTGGCAAGGGTGGGATCTTACCGCCAAGACCGCCTGGGATTGCGCAAGAAACATGCTCGCTTGAATTGCAATACAACTTTTTCAGCTCTTGCAGCCAAGGAACGGCCCACGCCGGCATATCTATCTGGAGTTGAAGCATCACCCATGCCAGATCCGGACTCAAAAACACCAGCTCTTGCGTCACGAACTTATCGCACTCTTGCGCCGATTTGTAGTCTGGCAGTGGCCAACTGCTTGTCGGCCGGGTCGCTCGTGGGAGCTCATCCCAGTCTCAGTACGCAGGGAGAGAACGGTCGAGTCTTACAAATGTAGCAATCTGATATGTTGCAGTCGAGTTGCAGACCTCTAGCGCCTTCAAGAGCAGCCGGCCTTGTTCTCCATAAGGCGGCTTGAGGCCACCCAGGCAGTTGGCCAGTGTCTTGCGCCAGCGCCAGACCACGTCTGGCACCTTCTTCTTGGGCTCTGGCTCTTCGGCCATGGCAGCGCGGGCGACTCTTCTTGCCCGCGGCTTCTGACACCCATTCACTTTCTTGCTTGAGATCAAAAATTCAAGGCCCACATGTCGCTCAAGACTCATGCATGCATCCAGAAACTCAAAGCTGACTGACTACTGCTTCTATGTGCAGGGCTGGCCTCCAAGTCGTCTCTTGCCGAGGATGTCTGTCACCTTGGGACAGTGACCGAAGAGCGGGGCTAATAAATGATTTGAAGCTGTCCCGCACCCTGCAGCCTGCGGCCTTGCCCGGTTCTGGCCTGCATGTCGGTGCCGAGCCAGCAGCGGCCCGAAGTGAAGAAGCTCCGGGAGTGGGTCGCTTGGCTTATTGGGCATGCTGCTTATGCTTCTTCGCTCTTGCTGATTGGGCCAACCAGAAAGACTCTAGCTCATGGACGTTTAACAGCCTGGCAAGTGGCTTCTTTTTCCAGCTGCTGTCTGGAGATGTCTGGCGATCAGCAAAGCAGAGAAAATGA
>CAJNDT010005858.1:754206-1046706 GCA_905221615.1 Symbiodinium sp. CCMP2592
CTGCGGCTGTGGCTGGACTTGCTCGTGGCATTGGCATTTCTGGTCTTGCTGAATGCCTTGGGTTTAAAAGGCTCTCAGGTGGTCTCCTTGGACTTGCTGCGGCTGTGGCTTGACTTGCTTGTGGCTTCAGTGCTTGTTCTGGCTGCGGCCTTGCTGGGGGGCCAAAGCTGACGGGTGGTCCAATTGGCTGGCGGGGCAATGCCGCAGGCTCTGGCTCAGGCAGAGGCTGGGAAGGCATGTTCACCTGTGCTGGCGAAGTTGATTGTGGCTCCACGGGCTCTGGTCTGTCCTCTGGTCTGCTTGGCTCTGCTTTACATCTGGCCACGAGTGGTCTGCTTGGCTCTGCTTTACATCTGGCCACGACCACTTGAGGAGCCTTGGCTTTGTTGAGGACCTCTTGCCGTGCAGCTCGTTGCCTGCAATATAACTCTTGCGTGCCAACTACCTGAGTCCAGCCATGGATGTGACGACTGAATAATATAATACTAATCTTTAACAAGTAAGTCTTAAAGGTTAGTTTTATTATCAAGATGCCAAGTCACGCCAAACCGTTTAAGCGTGTGTCGGAGTACGGCGCCTTCCCCCTTTTTTTTCTTCTTCTTCTTCTTGCTCCGGTCCTCGTCGCCCCCCTGCTGCTCGGGCCAGTGCCGGTGTTCATTCCACTGCGTGGCACGGTCATTCCACTGCTGATCTTGCCACTGCTCATCTTGCCACTCATTCCACCCGCCACTGCTCATCTTGCCACTCATTCCACCGCCACTGGTCATCTTGCCACTCATTCCACCGCGTGGCACGGTCATTCCACTGCTGATCTTGCCACTGGTCAGCCATGGAAGCGGAGCTACTACGTGTCAGTGTCTACTCGTCTTCACTCACTCTACGTTGTAAAAAATATAATTAATTAATTATGCTTCTGAGTCTGACTGAGACAACCTGGTCAACTGCGGACGCACTGTTCTTGCTGACTCAATTCAACCTTGACGTGAAGCCAAATCTGACAAATGGTCAACAACCGCTGATTCGATTATTGATCTGATCAAAAGCCCACTGCAGAAAACCAAACCACCCGGGTCTCCTCCTGCTAGAAATCTGGCACGACGAGGCATGCGGAGGTCTGGCCTCGGTAGTCAATCTGGCAATTCACTTAGCATGAATTTTGTATATTATTATTAATTGATTTGAATTTTGTATATTGATTGATTGCCTTGGGCAAGTCTCTAACTAATGTCTAACATTTTTTACAAATGTTCTTGCCTGTTTGGAGATTGGTCCCGGTTTAGGGCTCGGAGTTGGGTCTGAGGTCAGGCAGAGTTCAAGTCTGATGGCTTCGGGCAGCTAGCAAATCGGAATCTTGCGCGGGAGAGGGTGGTTCGGTTTACACTTACGACTTACATTCAAAGCTTGCGGAAGCTCCGTATTTATCAGGGGGCGTTCGTCATCGGTTCTTACGCTCTCGGCAGGGTTAGGTCTTGCCCTGAAATTCCCACATCAAGAAACACATCACAGTCTTATTATACACTGTAACACTGACTACTCAACCCAACAACCATCAACCAATGGCCAATAATATCAGTTCAATACGACGTAACTAGTTGCTTGCTGGAAGAATAATCTTACTCTGCATTGACCCTCCTTTCTAATCTTGCGACCGCCCGGTCGGCATCCTATGGACGTCTGTTGATCTTACACCTTACTCCCTACCGTCTCTCCATATAGTGACTTTGCTATCTCTTACTCGTACGACCTCACGGCCGGCGTCCAAATGGACGTCTTGCTAATTCTTGCCGTATTACGACTCGGCTTCCCAGCCGCTGTTCTTACGACCTCACGGCCGGCGTCCGATGGACGTCTTGCAAAAACGGGCGCGACCTCCCGGTCGACCCGGCTAGCGTAAATCTTACTCCTAGACCCGGGCACGACCTCACGGTCGGCCCATTAACTCCTACCCCGAATCCTTAGGCGCTCACCCGGAAACCCTCACTGAGTACTTTGCCCGGGCTCCCAGCATCACCATGATCTTGTCCAAGACGTGAATGCTCTCTTGCTTGGGCTGGGCTTGCGGCTTCAGGAGGGCTGCATGGTGGGGTTGGTTTCTTTTCTTTCGGGTCTTTGGGAATAGGGTTCTTACAATGGACTCGGGCCAAACCCTGCAAGACTCGCAAACCCCAAACCCTCCCAACTGCAGCGAAGCCGAAGTCTTGCCCTGACTGAACCTTCCCCCCTTCCCAAAACAAAAAGACACAGCAGCACGCATGATTATGATGACGATGATGATGGTGAGTATCTATATGTGTTCATATTTGTTGTTGCTATTAACTACATTCTTTATGCTGCTAACAGTTAGTAACAATGTAATTGCCTAAGCCTCTGTCTACACTATTGTCAAGTTTGTTCTTTCGACTCAACTGTTGTTTATTCTTTCTGGTTACAAGCAGAGGGATGATCGTGATATTATTGTACTCAATCTTGGTGAAACCTGCTGATTATAAAATAGTACTATTGTTCTTGTTAGCCAGTATTCAGTGTTACAACAAGCAAAACCACGAATAATCTAGCTAAGTCAAAGTGTGTATTTAATTATTCATCACTTATACGGCAGTATGTTTTGATTAGTGTTGACATCATATCATACACAAGTTCATAAAGCTGCTTAATTATTATACAGAACCACTCAAAGAAAATAGATGCATATCCAGGACACACATGTTCTGCGTCCAAATTAAGCAATCAGGAAACTGAGTTTTTTTATTATTGATACTATTAGAATATGAATTGGGATCGTACCGGTGATAGGCAGGCCCCTGTGAGAAATAGTGTGCTGATGATGAGTTATTTAAAAATTATTGTTTAAATTGTTACCACTAGCGATAGTATCACAAATTGAATAATAAGAAATAGCTAACAAACAATATACTTTATTGACAATGGCCTGTATGGACATTGATTATCAATTAGTAACTCTGAACAGCACACTAACAAGTATTCTGCAAGTTAATTGTTCATGACAGGGTTCCCATATTATTCATCTATGATTAAGAATACAAGCCATTCAGGCTTCGAATGCAAATCTATTATACTATGAGCCATTCGTGATAAGGTTAAAGTATGCACATGCACATTATTGCTAATACTTTTTAGTTTATTAGTTTTTCACATTCATTGTAATTTCACCTTTGTATTTTTTGAATATAAATATTACTAAAATTATTAATATGAGACTTAATAAATATTTGTATTTAATACATCATTAATAATACTAGTATTAGTAATATTTAATTACTAATTTAATTAGTGTATTAGTATTATTAGTTCTGTTGTTACAAATTATATTGAAATATCAGTATCATAAGTACTAGTATTTAAATAAATTTAAGTATAATAATAATTTATGTAACATTAGTATTAGGATTTAATTAGTATTAGTATTAAACAAATTAGTATTAGCATTAATATTAGTATTAGTAGTTATTATTAGTAGTATTATTATATTAGTATTAGTATTATTAGTATTATATTAGTATTCGTATTATTGATATTAATATTAATATTAATTATAATTAAATGAATATTAATTAGTTATTATTAGTATTATTAGTATTAATTAATATTAATAATATTAGAATTTAATAATAAAGGTTCGAAGGAGGGGAGGTGTTCGGCGAGGGTTCGGCGAACGCCGGCGGGGTTCGACGAACTTCGGGCGAAGGGTCGGGTCTTGCCTTTCCAAAGTGTTGCCCCCTTCTGTGTTGCCCTGAACTTAGTTATATAATTGGTTAGCATGCCGGATTCGAAGCCCAATCCGGCGCAGGTCAACCTTTTGAAGGACTGGGAATTAATTATGATTGCCTGACTGGGATTGTGCTCTTTACATGCAGCCTGTCTGCAGGAACTCTATCGGGACTTCTGCAAGCCGGGTTATGTGAACGAGCGGTTCGAGACGCTGCGAAAGAGAGCAGGGAAGAACAAGGCGGGATGTTTTTGCGAACTTCGAGGCAGTTGGGTAGTTTCCGCAATTACACTGGATTCTGTCAGGGAGTCTTCTTTTCCTTCCTCGACGTGAAAGACAAAGAGGTTACTGAGGACCAGGAGCGCCCAATTCGTTTCAACTTCTGTGTCTGAACATAGTTGCTTAAACTGGTTTTCCGATGAAGGCCTGCAATGACTCCAATTTTACCTTCCTCCTGCACTACACGACTACGTTTGCGAAGAAGTTGCCGACAAAGAAGGAGGTACAGGCAGGTGGCAATTCATAGTAAGTCCCACACAAGCTCGTAGCACATCGTGGCATGGTGTATCTGAATTGCTGCAGTGGGCACAGGCTGCTTTGGAGTGGGCCGACCGCGAATTTCGACTTCACCCCGATGCGCAGAAGATCGACCGGGAGGCATTTGTTAGCACTGCTAGCATTAAGATAGAACACATGTCGTAGGAACCGTGTGAGAAATAAGAATTATGCTTTCAATTAACATCGCAGGCTTGGCTGGACACGGAAAGTGGGATTCAAAGAGCTTTCGCTTCTTGGGCTTGTGAAAGAGCTGGCCGAACTGGGGGTGTGAGGCGCTCTCCCTTCGTTGTTTTAGGTTCAATTGATCGTGAGCGCATGTTGCCAGGAGCAAAATTAACAAAGAGAAGATGCTCATGCTCAAGCGTGCCGTCAGAGAAGCACGTGCAGCCGCAAAGGAGATCAGTCAGTTCATATATTGCATACAACATAGGACCTTGGCGAATGTTAATTTGTTTTGTGTGCTGCAGGAGGAGGAGGATGCTGACACCCAGGCATGGAAGTTGTAACATCGCAAACTTGAATCGCAATTTTCTGCTGGCAGGAGAAAGATTTGGCAGAAGTGCCAGCTGATGTGGATGAGGCTAGTTTTTGATGTTCAATCTATTCTCGGTCTTCTGGCGAAGCGATTGAACCCAGCAGTTGTTGTGCTTTGGACTAGGCCCAGGAAGCCGAAGGAGGAGAAGAAGAGGAACAGGAGGAGGATGAATGTGTGGATGAGGAAGGCCAAGGCATTGAAAGCGAAGAGGATGCCGAGAAAGGTACCTTTCAGGACTGCGGTGCTGCTGCCGTTGTTGTGAAGGTCCAGTGTTTCCCTTCAGGACGAGAAGCCATTGACGGCTCATGTTCCGAAGCTCCCTAAGAAGATCGAAGAAGCAGCTGAAGCGCAGCTGCGAGACTCGACGAAGGACAGTGCGACGCTTGCCATCCAGGCCGTTCCTAGGGGTAGTCCTTTGATGGGTTTGGTGTTGTTCTTGTCGTTGTTGTTGCGGCTTTCAAGACCTTCGTTTCAATGCTCAGGCGCAAAACAAAGTTCGAGCAGCTATGCGACCGAGCAAAGATGATGATGATGATGATGCAGATAACGGGGACGGCCAGGAAGCCGGTAAGCGAGGCCGCGGCAGAGGGAGAGGCAAGGGGAAAGGCAGAGGCCGAGGCAGATCACAAAACGCTTCGGGAGGAGGTGCCATGAAGCGACCTGCAGCATCCACTTCGAGTGCAAGCAAGAAGCAAAAGCTAGCAGAAAAGGAGCAACCAAAGCAGCAGGACGAGGAGGAGGATGAGGAGGGAGGAAATAATGAAGGCACGCATGCAGCAGAACATGAGAAGGATGAAGCGGAGCCACCGAAGCAAGCTAAAGCTAGCAGCATTGATAAAAAGGCAGCAGCAAAGGTAGGGATGTCGGTGGAGGACAGAGCAATTTTGTTACGTGACCGCAAACTTGTTATCATGATGTGAGAAGCCTTTTTGCCTAAGAGTAAAAGGTGGGTGACATCTCTAGCGATGATGCTTGTAGCAACAATGTTTGCCAGGAGTTCATCAACGTGAGAACGAGTTTGGAGAAAATCGCCGAAAGTGATGCTCGCATGGCCCTGCAGCCGGACACATTTACAAAGCAAAAGCCGGAGCCTGAGCTGGTAATTCCTGGAATGAAGTTGGTGTTCGGATGCTGACAGGAGCTTCACTTTGCGGGAGAAGGGCATTCGTGCCAGCATTGGTGTTTTGCCGAGCACTTAGTGAGTGCCCGGGACAATGATTTCGAAGAGCCTTTCATGCGGAGGCTTCAGACACTTTTTTTCTAAGGTGGTCGAGAAGGTCGTTCTATGTTTATGGCGCTTCGAAGAAGAATGTCAAGTCCTTGAACAAATCCCTGGATCTCGAAGAGACTGCATTCGAGGTCTCTACCTCAAAGGCGCACTTGAGTATGCTACGTTGTTTGCTTGTCTCGGTTTCAGATATGAGATATGTATGGTTTACCTGTGCCCAGGTCAATAATCAGGGCGGTCTTCAGATTGGATGGTGCCATTTTGCATCCGTGAGCGATGCGCCCGATTCCTAGCATGCTCTTGAAGCTCCACTCCGGAAAGTGTTTGTGATTGTTTGTGTGCCCAGGTGGAAGTACGCCTTGCACGCGGCAGAATGGGAGGGATTGCTGGCTGCAGCTACACGTGCCCGCGAAGCGGGAATTCCAGACAGCCGTTGAAGTTTGCAGAGGCAGCAGAGTCAGCAGAGAAACCCTCGATTAATTTCAATGCAGTTGCTTGTTGGCTGATCACGGACCACCGTCCTATCTTGTGCTGGCAAGCATTGTGCACCAACAAACGCAAAAATACTGGTTCCTTGAAGATGGCTCTGAGCTTTGCAGTTTTGCAGTTTCATGAGCAACGGCAAGTGGTTCTATATAGAATCTGCTGGGGTCTGTTTCTGAAAATGGAGAAGCCATGGATGCTGAAAGACGTCGCCCTTCAAAGGCTCACCGTGGAAGCCTTGATGAAATGTGGGTTTCCTACCTTAATGTTTCTCGGCCCGAAAAACCAAACATGAAAGACGCATGTTTCCGTTTGTTTCAAGTGAACCGATCTGAATCAAAATAGGATGTTACCCTGTGTTAGGTTGCACTTTTTGGACTACATTGCCCAGCAAGCCGAAGAGCCAAACAATGTTCGCGCCCAGCTCTGAGTACTACGTGGGTCTGTGCGTGCATATGAGTGTGTGTGTGTGTCATACAAGTTCCGATTGGTGTTTGTTAAAGATAATAATTATTGCATTTGGCCAAGGACCTCTTCTGTTTCGATTTGTTCAGTGGCAAGCGGGCCATCGAATCGGGGTTCAGTATCTTGGTGGAATATCTTGATAAGTCACGTGTTGCTCAGCTGCATTTCGTGCTACCTTGTGTTGCTGCTGCTAGGTGCTCGTGGATTGAAGTCGTCCGGCCCTTGTCCGAATTTGCACCAGTTATGAACCGAACACGGCACCCACCACGCAGGGACTACTTTGACATCAAGTCCAGAGATAAGGACGACATGTTGACACTGAGCCTGCCTCAGCATTCGAATCTGCTCGCACGTTCGTTTGCACGAACATTTGAGTATGCTTGAGTTGTGCATCGGATCGCTGAGGACGGGATTCCTGAGGGCGACATTGAAGCTCCTCAGGATCAAAGATGGAGGTTTGCTGGCAGCAGGGCTGCCTTGCAGCTCGTGGGTTTTCCTCAACCAAGGGACGAGCGGCAGGACTCCAGAAAATATCTGGGGTACGCTTCGGCACAAGTATATCCGGCAAGCAAACAAGAGTCTTGATGTGCATTAGATATGTTGGATGTCTTGCGAGCAATGTATGGTTGCATCTGTTGCTTTTGCAAGACCCAGCAATGCTTGTGATGTGACCCAAGCCGAGGATAACCACCAGAACGATTTTGCTGTGCATGGTGGCGATGTTCCGGCAGGTACATTTCTTTATAGAGCAGCCTGCCGGGTCCCTGCTACCAAAAGTGCCTCACATGGTGTTTCTCATGAACTTCCTGTCCGATTTTGTGCCGATTCATTTGGTTCGATTGCCTGGGGCTGAGATGCAAAGAGCCGCTGTTGGATTCATAAGCAATCGTTCAACACTGTGCAAATGTCCTTTGCCTCTTCCACCGTGCGCCAAGTCATATGGGCTTGTATGGGCACTTCTGCCCCAAGTTGACGATGATAATGGGAACTCCGCAGTGGGCTTACGCATTCGATGTGTATCTCTGTCTCTTTGATGTGGGTCTGTGTGCATCGCTTGAGTACATGTACTCTGTGTACTGTACACAGCTGGTCTAAAACACTTGAACAGTATGTTTGTGCGCAAGCAAAGCTTTCAGGCCATGGTTGGGCAAGCTCTACCGGAAGCTCACCAAGGAGGAGAGGCGGAGGCTCAAGCTTTCCTCCGCCGGGGTGGTCAAGAGGAAGGTGAACCCCATCATCGGTTTCAAAAAAGTGTTCTGCACTTAGAAACCGATGTGCTGTTGCATTTATCTACAACACCAGTGCTGGAGCATTTTTTGTCCTTTGGTTTGGTTCCCAGGCAAGGCGGTCCTCGTTTGCGGCAGACCCAGATGTATCCGGCCGAATTCGGGCGGGTGGTGACAAAGCATCACATGAGCACGATGGTCTTGGTCTGAGTGCTTTGGATGTTGTCTGGGGTAGAAAGCAAGCCTTCTTTCTCTCGTTGGGCACAAGGTGACGAACCGACAAGAACTTCGTGCCGGGATGATGGAGATGTTGGTTGAGGCAGAGCGGGGGTGGCCACACGATGTTGCCAGAGTCCGGAATGCAGACTGTTTTGTTTCTCGATGCAGGCCAACCCCTGGGTTGATCAAGTTCCACGTTCCTGGGAGCATGCGGGCTTAGAGGACGTTCGTGACTTCCTCCAGCGGGAACTCACGGCTGGGAGGTTCGAGCCGACCTTTTCTTTCCCTTAGGGCTGTTGCTGCTGGCTCGCTTTGTCAAGCAATAGTGTTTCGATGGTATTGGTTCGTACGATAGATCGATCTTATGGAGATGCAGCAGCCTAACAGCAGCCGGAGTCGCAGCAACACCGAAGCTTTCGAGTGCGAAAAAGAAGTCGACCAGACCCAAATCAGCAAGCGCATGCTCGTGTGAAATCACCTACACAAACCGACTCCGTGAGAACAGCGTGAAACCAGCGTGAAAACCCCGTGATATGTAGACGAAAAACCGTGATATGCAGGCGAAACACCGTGAGAATTTATCAGTGTAATCCCGCCAAAAAAACCCTATGTGTTCAGTTGCAGTTCCATGGGTCACCGCCGTGCGATGTGAATCCTCTGTGACGATGATTGATGGCTCCAGTTCTACTTGTCGAGAGACCTACGTTGCTTGGGTGTTCCCTTGCGACTGAGTCGGTCAGCGATGGTGGTGGATATCAGCTATGTGCTGCTGAGAGCTCAAGACAGAAAGCGGAGAGCCCAAGCAGCCGGAGATACCACGAGCGTGGCCGAAGGGACAAGTGGGTGGGAACCTTTTTGTGCATTGCTGTCGTGCTTCGTACACTCGTACACATCATCCAGTCGGCTTGCAAGTGTATCTGTGTGATTGCATGAATGTAATACAGAGATAAACCCAGGTCTCCAAAGGAGCCAAAGAAAGCTCGGACCAGCCCGCCACCGTCTTCCAAAGATGCCTCAAAGGACTCCAAGCCAAAAGCCAAGAGCCCCGCTGGGACAACAAGTAGCTCGGGCAAAAAAACAAAACACAACGACAGCAGCACGCCAACTGGAACAGGCAAGACAGCATGGCAAGCCAGCAAGACAAAGCCCGTCAATCGCAGCCTTTCCTTTGCAGATTCCTTGGTTGAGACCCCACCCCACCGAATCAATCCGAAGGCTTCAGCTGAGGACCTCAGTGGGGAGAAGCCGAGTGCACCGTCTGTGCTCAAGCGGGCGCAGACTGTTGATGGCACGGGTACAAGTGTTCGGAAAGCTGAAGCTCTGCGGAGGCAGAAAGAGCTCGAAGAAGAGTTAGAAGAAGAGCGGTTGCGACAGGCAGGAGAGGCCCAAGAATTGAAAGACAAGGAGCCTGAGTGTGCCACGGACCTGGATGTTAGTTTGAAGAAGACCAAAGGAAAGTCCCCGAAAGCTAAGGCAAAGCCTAAAGCAGCATCGAAAGCCGCTGCCAAGGCCGCAACAAAAGCAGCAGCAAAAACTAAACCAAAAGCCAAAGCAAAAAGCAAAGCAACAGCCGCTGATCAGCATGACTCAGCAAGCGAGGCCGACAGCACTACCAGGAAGAACCATGCCACAGCCCGCAGCTCTAAGGACGCAGCTCCTCCGCAGAGCCCCGATCGAAGCGCCAAGCAGAGCCCGAAGAAGACCCCCAGCCCGAAGAAGCCCAGTACGGAAACAGCCGAAAGCCCGCAAGACCCCGTGGACCCCGCGAAAGCCGAGCTGATGAAAAGCAAGAAGAAGGTTGCACACAAGCTTTACATGAGGTTCTGGAGGTCGATTCAAAGCTGCTGCCTGAGACACGAATAACGACACAACTTGTGTGTTTGTGCATGTGCTCGAAATTATGACTAATATGTTTGTCAATATACAAACATACGAAGGCCGAGAGACCCCAAGGGAGATCAAGAATGCATTCGACAGGTTCAAGTACTGCTTTGGACTCAGCATATTATGTGCATCATGCGGTTCATGCTGTTCTTCCTAGTTTGTGTGCCTTTGACATGAGTTGTAGCCCTCGCTGGCCTAGGCAAAACTTCCATGAGCACGCTGTACGAGGACTTCGTGGCAACCGGAGGAAAGTGGAAGAATGGTGTCATCATGAAAACGATACGGTCCAAGAAAAGCAGCGGTGCACGTGCATGCAGAAAGTGGTTGACCCGCAAGCAGATGCTGCAGTACTTTGACAACGACAAAGACCTGGTGGAGAAGATTATTGTCCGCAAAGAGAGCGACCCGGAGCTTCTCAAGGCTGAGTGCCGCGATCACCCGGAATGCCCAGGCTGGAACGAATAGCATGCAATGTGTTTTTTGCAATCATTCTAGGATGCTGTGTTTCCTTGCCTACATGCCGAGAAGGTTTGAGGCAATACCTGGTCCTCGTGGAGGACGAAGAGATGGCGGCCGAGTCTGTCGAAATCGAAGATTTGTTCCAAGCGGAAGACGACTCCGCTTCCAGCTCGGATGAAAGCTCAGAGTCGGATGACTCGTCGTCGTCCGAGGACGGAAACTTGTTTATGATATAGTGTCGCAACTCAAGTAGCCTTCAGTTGGAAACCGTGTAGGACTCCGGAAAGAAGAAGAAGTCGAAGAGGAACAGCAAGAAGTCCAGCAAGGACAAGAAATCCAAAAAGAACAAGAAGGACAAGCGAAAAAGCAAAAAGAAGGCCAAGGGCAAGAGGAAGGGAAAAGGGAAGAACAAGGGCGAAGATGACGAAGAGAAGGAGGCAGCACGAAAGATCGGATTGGAAGCTAAGAAGGTTGGGATTTCGTCTCGAATCGATGCAGTTGCTGTGTTGCATGTCAGCTATGAAACTTTTTCAAACAAGCCCAGGTGCTGAACTTGCTGAGCAGCAAGATCAAAGCTTTGAACCGCCGGAAGGATTCTGAGGATCTGCTGAAGCTGTCCTGCCCTGAGACCGCCGTGTTGATTGATTTGAAAGTTGGTGATGCTGGATATTATATTTGTTCACTCGTTGCGAAAGTTACTGCAGGAGTGACAACCTCAAGGAGGCCCTGACAAAGGACTTAGAGCAGTCGGCCAAGAAGCTGATGAATGCCCGGACAAAGTTGCAGCAAGCAGTGGATGCCGATAAGGACATGTATCGATTGCTACGTTTCATGGCAGAAGTTTACATTCTTCGTTTTGGTGGTTCCTACATGTTCATTGCAGGAGGACATGATTTCGGAGAAGACGCTCCACGCCAAGACCGCCTTGGATGAAGCTGAGCACACGCTTCATTTGAAGAAGCCTAAGGGCCCTAAGGATGACAAGAGCGCGAGCAAGTGAGACAAGTAGATGGGATCATGCAGCTGGACCTTTGGATCTGATTGAAGCTCCTGAAATCTAGAACAGAAAGATGTAAAGTTCTGGGTTCATATTCAATGGTTCCTTTTGGGATGACTGCAGATCCGGTTCACGCATGCAGGGGTTATGAGGGTGTTCAACAAAAGGTTGTAACACCGCAGAGTGCTCGAGTGTCTGCTCTCGATGCGAGGAACCTGCTGGGTAGCACATTAGGTGCACCGCACAGACGAGGGGGGAACTCGTTCGTGCACTAGTCGCTCTTGGTGTGAGCTGGCGGGCTGCCTGATGCGCAAAATGTCAGTGAGTCTGCTGCTTGGTGCAAGATGCCGCTAAGTCTTGGAAACAATAAAATAATTTGGTGACCAAGTGCATGCAAGAACCCGTTGTCGCAGGTGCAAATGAGATACAGCATTCTGAACTGTTTGATGAAATGATTGACAATGTGGCTGCAGCTGTTGCTTGTCTGCAAAGTAATTACAAGTCAGTTTCCGAGTATTCCAATTCCGTTTGATTAAAGTCCTTCTCGTGAACCCATGTTAACAATCAGGCCTCAACGATCGGAAAAGAGATGCGAACTGCCAAAGGGGCCCTCCAAGCGCCTTGGATGCTTCAGTGCATGAGTTCGTGGCAGATGATGTCGGATTTGTGCCAGTGTCAATCAACACCTGGGTTTCAATACTCAATCTGAGGATGGTAGAGATTCGGTGCCGGCTTCGATTCGGAAGCTTGGTTCCTACAGTGGCCAAAACAATGCCCGAGACTTTGCAACCGCCGTGCGACTCCCTGTGGTCGGTGTTGCGAAAGAGTGAGGTAGGAAACCAGCTGTAGTTGTCACTTCGGGATATTACGGGTCATTCCGGTATGATTTCAATTGGTCCTTGATTCGATTTGTCTGAAGCGCCCTGGCAGACTCCTGTGATGGTTGAAACCGTCATCAAAAAGAAGGAAGATTCCTTGGACGAGGTGACTGTGTCTATTCCTGTGCTACTGCCTCATTTGATTTTGACTTACATTTTCAATACTGTGGGTGTGCATATCAAACCTGATGTTCTGAAGCGCTACTGGGCCCACTGCAAGAGAGTCTATGAATGGGCTGCCCCAGATGAGTTGGATGGATCGCACATCCCTTTGAGTATTTACGGGGACTCTGCGAGATACGGGCAGGGATACGACCAGAGCAAGGTGACGGGATGTTGGATGGGCTTAGTGCTGTGGAGACCCAAGAGCACAAGAATGAGCCAATGGCTGCTGTGGACTTTGAAGGCTGATTTGAGCCTGGGACCCAAATCCCACAATCCTCTTTATCTTGCTGTGGTTCAATCATTGAACTATGCTTTCAATGGTATCTCCCCGGAGGGGAGGCAATTGCCACACAAGTTCCTTGTCACGGAAATAAAGGGTGATTGGGAGTACATGCAACAAACCTTCAGTTTAACCCGCTGGTGGAAATGTCGGTTTATTTGCTGGCGATGCTTGGCAGAGAACCACGAGAATGCAGAGCATTCCTATTTGGATTTATCAGACGACCCTTCCTGGTCAACCACTGAGTTGTCGCATAATGAGTTTATGCTGGATGTTGTCGGCACTGAACGGATATGCTGCTTGGTAAAACATGGAGGCGAATAAGGTAGAGCTAGTATCATCGTTTCTTGCTCTTGGTTTAGGCCCACTCGTTGGCCTGAAGCTGTTCCACATGACGATGCTGTGCCACTGCTCCCTTCACAACGTGAATTTGGGCATCTGCCAGGATGCTACGGGTTCTACGCTGTTGCTTGTTAGCACAATCGTGCTGTTCAGTTCCGATTTCGTTTGATGTTTATTTAGAAACAACCCGACGAGCAAAGGATGTACTTGATCGGAAACGGCTATTTCGGATGCTACGAGACCACGACCCTACACAAGCTGCTTGTGGTGGCATTCAAGGATTTCAAAAGCTTCCAACGGTCTACTGGCATTCGCTGCTCGCAGACGAAATTCGTTCCGAATTTTGAACCTTGTCCAAAGTATGACCCCAGACGGTTGATTGATTTGTAGAGGCATGTAATTTGCGGTGTTGTTTGGCCAAGGTATGGAAGGAAAAGAAGGGGGCCATCATGGCCCATAAAGGGTACAACGGAAGAGTGATAGCATTCTGGCTGGCAGACTGCATGCAACGAGCTGTCAACCGGACGGTTGTGGAGGATCGACACTTCGGGCAGTGGTTGCAGCAAGCTGGAAATTGGCCTCCGGAAGACGATTTGCTGGCACCGACCGCTGTGGCCATGCGCCTTCTCTGAATTGAAACGTAAGCAGTTCAGTTTCGAGTGGAACACACATGTGTTCAGAACCTGTGCAGGCAATCATTGTGCGAATGGTTCCATCAAGTTGAAAGCCATGGCAGGTACCTGCTGCTTGGCTTCTTAAAAGCCCTCAATGCACTTTGTTCCGGGTATGTGTGAAGTTTGGGTCGCGACAGCTCAGGAGTGAGCAAGGCGCCAAGAAAATCTACGATGCGGGAATGAGATATATCCGCTATCATGTTTTGTTATGCAAACTTTCGATGAGGAGTGATGTGAGTTGTGTCTGAGGAAACTTATTGTAGTTTCGAGTCTGACACGAGAGGAGAATGAAGCTCGCATGGCAAGTGCGACCAAAGATCCACGAGCCTCGTCTAAATCTGTTGGGCATATTCTAGCTAAGTCTTGTTGTCTGAAAGTTCAAGCTTGGTCACCAAGAAATTTCATCACCAACTCCGAGATTGCAAACGGCGAAGCAACTGGCTGCAAAAAGCTGTTTGGTAGCACTTAGTTTGTTCGTGTTTGGTTTTCGGTGCCATCCTAGGACTCAACACTCGCTTCTTCCACACGTTCAGAGAGGAAGATGCAATGAAATGGTTGAAACGTTTCTCGTCTCGAATAAAGTCCGTCTGGGTGAGGTCTGTTTCGCCGCGCCCGTGCGCATATGAAGACTCAGGTGCAGCGATGAAAGCCGACAGCCGGCATTTCGAGCGGAGTATCATCAACTTGGCTCGCTACCGATTAGTTTCGATGAATCGTTTAAAGCGAGTGCAGATGCTCAACCGAAGCGCGTTCGCCCGGGAAAACAAACGACGAGGAGGTTTGTGTGTCGTGCCGAGTGCTTGAGCTTTGATCTTCATGCCCAGTGAAACACCTACGTTAAGTTTAGTAGTAACGAATCCAAGAAGTAAGCGTTAAACCGCAACGTTCGACAAGTAGGGTAAAGGTACCTAATTCCTTAGAATTTAGGGTTAGCGTTGTGCTTACCTTTAGTCTCCATTGTAGTTTCTTGTTGGTGTAACCAATTATATACCAACTTTCTAATTGGGACCCTATAAGCTAAGGTAAGCCAAAAGAGAACTAAGATGGAGACTACAGTAACCCAGGCACTGAGTTGTTGGATCCTCAAGCTCTGGCCAGCGTATCATAGCCACACTCTGCAAGCGTGGGGCCTAAACCCTATCTTAAGCCAAATGACCTACCCTGTTTTATGTTTAAGACCTACATGAGGAACTCATGATAGGAAGCCTTTAGAAGGTAAGCGCTTATAAGCCCTAAACCCGAAACCTTGTTTCTCAAACCTAACCTGTAAACCAAAAGACCCTAAGGCCGTAAGCCCTTATATACAAGGCCTAAACCTGAAACCCTGAACTCTAAGCCCTAAAACCCTATAAGCTCTTGTAAGCCCTAAACCCTAAACCATGAACTCTAAACCCTAAAACCCCAAGCTCTTGTAAGCAAACCCTAAACCACAAACTCTCAACCCTAAACCTGAAACCCTGAACTCTATAAGCCCTAGAAACCATAGAACCTCTACGACCCGAGCCCGAACCCACGTGTTGCAGGATGCGGCTGAACACTTCGGACTTCCGACTTCGGAGGAAAGGCCTTCCTTAGGGCCCCTAAAAGGATATCCCTATAAAACCCCTTATGATGAAGCCCAATAAGGTAGGGATATCCCCATATAATGCTTATGCTTATGTGCTTTTTGGGTCCCTACTTCCTGAACTTTCTGCCCAAAGGCTTCGGGGATATAAAGACTTTACAGAACCTCAGAGACTCTTAGAGGGTTGAGCCTAGGGCCTAGAGACAGAGAGAGGGAGAGAGAGAGAGAGAGAGAGACATAGAGAGAGGGAGAGAGAGAGAGACATAGAGAGAGAGAGAGAGAGAGAGAGAGAGATAGAGAGAGAGAGCAAGCGGGAGGGCGTTGCCGCTGCGCCTCCCATAGGTAAATTAGGCCAAAGGGCCAGATTCCTAAACCCTAACCATCACACCCGCTCTTCCCGCAGAACAAACGCAAAGAACACTTTGATGGAGGCCACGGTGCATCAGGAAAATCGGCGAGCCGGGCACCTGGTTTGGGTTTACAGGGTTTTGGGTTTTTGGGGTTTAGGATTTACGATTGGAAGCCCTCAGCGCGAAACCCTGAGCCTAAGCCCTAAACCGCTACTGTCTCGGAACGTGGATCCAGTTCCATCAGACGTAGACAGGCCTGGGTCTGGGGAATGTAGGTTTGTGGTTTGGGTTTGTAGCTAAGTTCAGGTCTCAGGGTTTAGGGGTTAGGCCTTGGCCTAAGGGATGTGGGTTTAGGGGTTTAGGTTGTGGTCTTGGGGTATCTGAGGTTCTTTTGACGATGCCTTAGAGTCTAGAGGGGAAGATGCGAACTCAAGGTCCCTAGGCTTCAGCCCTTTAAGAACCCTTGCAGCCCTTGTAGAAAGAAGCCCGTATAGAAATCTGACATATAGTTCTGAGAAAGCATCGACAGTCTAATTTAGCCGACCACTATCACACAAAGCCCACGCCTCTGTGTAGACGTTGGTGAAAGCCACCTTCAGCTCCTCGAAAATACAGGGGGGGTCCAAGTGGGAAACTTGTAGCGTTTCAGGTCCCAGCGACTATATGTTGACCGGAATTTTGTAGTTCGAATCACAGCATGCTTTGCTCTGAATGATTTCCGAAGCCTAGAAACCCTACGATTTCAGCGCTTGGACCGTTGAGGAATGATGCTCCGCTTCTGGGCCCCAAAGTAAGGCATTGATATTGGAAAAAATCGGTCAGAGGCGCATGCAACGTTCCACCTTCCAGCGTTCGCTCCCTCTGTGTTCGTCAAAAAGAGACCCTACAACTATGCAAGCGCTTATAGTCCCTAATAGTGGGTATTCAGTCTAGTTGGAGGTTACTTAGGGGGGTCAGGTAAGGTATAGACCACTGTTTGATAACTTTAGGACCCTTTTCGAAGCCTAAGCCCTGAAATTTCCAAACCATACTGTAATTCATAACCCCTCAACCTGCCAAAGCCACGGAACCCATACACCTCTAGAGCCCTCCAAAATCCTAAGGGTCCATGTGCCCAAACAGGTCCCTTTGAGGGTTCGTTAAGGGTACAACTAAGGTTCTAAACACTATAGCGTCACAGGGCATAAGGGTCCATGCACCCAGATGGCAGGATTCGGCAGGACTTTAGGGCCATTGGAGAAACTCAACGGAATCCCCCGTTACCCCCATGCCGCCTAGACTCCCTAAGCCCCAACCTTTAAACCCTAAACAACCTAAACCCTAAAACCCCAAACCCGAAATCCAAAAACCCTAAACCCCCGGGCCTCCATGTTTGTGGCCTTTCGGATGCCTTTGCCTCCGCCGCCCTCGGAAGCCTGGCAAACCCGCGCGGGCCTTCGGGTTTCGGGGTTTACCACCTACAAAAAAAGGTCCCAGGTACTGTTGTGGGGATACTTTCCGAAATCATGGTAGCAATTCCTTTACATAGAAACCCTACATTCTACATAGGCACATAGGACCCTTCTTCGGGCTGTAGCCGCCTTTGCAGTTCCGTTTTCTTGGCATTCCTTGTGCGATCCTGATTGTAAACGTTGATATACAAAAAACAACAATCGACACTATCGGGATCTCGGGATTTAGGGTTTAAAGGGGCTTGGGTTGGGATTCGGGTTACACAGGCACAAGACACACAAACAAACCAGCTTGGCGAAAACTCACAACAACAGCAACAACAACAACAACAACAACCACAACAACAACAACAACAACCACCATAACCGCCACAACCACCCCGCCCCCCTTGCTCCCGCTCCTCATCACGCCCACCCAAAACCCTAGACCCTAAATACTAAACCCTAAACCCTAAGCCCTAATCCCTAAGCCCTAAACCCTCAGCCCTAAACCCCAAGCCCCCACCTTCTAGGATACCCAGTAACCTAAGCATAAAAAGGCCTCTCTTTTTGGTATTGGGTAACTTTATAAGGAACCTAGGACTACAAAAAGGGAATAAGGGTACTACTGGGCATCCTAGCCTTTATGCAAAGCGGAGCCCCCTGGCCTTCACCATGATCGGGAAGCCGACCTTCTCTGCTCTTTCCATCGCCTCCTCCACGGTCTTCACCATGGCTTTGTTGAAGACCTGGGACAGTTTAAGGGTTTAGGGACAGGTTTGGGGCTTTCTGACTTAGGGTTTATCTGAGGGTTTGCGGCTGATGTCTGACTAGAACCTATACTATGTTGAGGGTTCCTTTGTAGTTGAATGTGGCCCCAAAGCCCTGTTCTAATTAGGTTTGGGGCTTTACTCGCAAAGGGCCGTGGTTACAAGGTGTAACATTTCGGGTGGGTACAGAGTTTTGGGCAAATACAAGACAAGAAGCCGAAGGCATACAACGTAGGCTCCTTCATGGCGAGACAAAGTCTCTGTGACTGAGCAGCAAGGAGGCGCTACTACTGATCATTCAGACCTGGATGTATACGCCCAAAGGGGTCTTACCGCTATGGGGGGGATACTTTCCCAAATCACAACGGTGATTCCTGATAACGGAAACCCAATAGTCGACTATGCAGGTACTCCGGGCCCTTCGTGAATAAAGTACACCCTAAACCCAAATGAATAAAGTATTGGATGTGTTCTTTGGCTCTGTTCCTTCCCCAGAGCCAAACAAAACAAACAAACGCTCCTCGCATCCTGCGACTAGCAGGGGCTAGCTCCCTTCAAATGTGGATTATAGGCCCCAAACAAAGCACGCAAGTAAAACATAAGGATAGGCATGTCCCATATAAACCTCCTTATAGTGAAGCCCAATAAGGTAGGGATATCCCTATCAAATGCTTATGCTTATGTGCTTTTGGGGTCCCTGAGATTAAGTATGCTGAAGCCCCACATTACTATCGTGGGGTCCTATCTAGAGATGATATATACACATGTGCATACATATACATATGCTCTATATTGTGGTCATAGTATAGCAACCAACTTGGGTAACTCGGCTTACGGACGAAACTCCAAACTGCTTTAGACTGGGTCTCCCAACGTCGTCTGGCACCGTCCCTGGCATGCGTGTGATCTGCGGTCAATATTAGCGCAATGGTCAGCAGTATCTACTATGATGAAATGAATGAAGGGTTTCGAAACTAGGAATCACCAAAATTATTGGGGACGACATCTACCATAAACGGTTTAGGCCTAGAACCCGGCGAAAAGTCTACCATTCAACCAAATGGGCATGGCCCCATACTGTAGGAGCTGTCAACAGAGCCCCATGTTTAGTCCTAAACCCTAAACCCTGAAAATGTAGTATATAATATACATGCTCAACAGAACAGAGGTCCGTCGTTTTGGTGTCTGTCGACTGTCGACAAAGGAAAGGCTCTCGGGTTCGCCAACACTGCGCGGTTTGTCAAGCCAGTGACGTGTTTTTTAGTACCCAGAGTGGAAGAGGTGAATCACAGTGGGTCAGGTACCAAGACAAGTTGGAAAAATCAAGCCAGCATACAGCTTGACCTCCTTCCCTTCGTCTTCTCTCAGTACAAGCAGCCGCTGTCAGTGGACTGCAGTGCCTTCTGGCAATCAGCATTTATTTCGCAGGCCATCGCGCAGGTGGGTGTTCTAGCCGGGATCACCGGGATGTCCTGCTTCTATAATGTGGGCCACCAGGGCGTTCTGAACCAGCTGCACAGCGATCTCGGCTCCCCCTCAGCCGCTGTACAAGGAACAGAGCTGCATCTGCGAGAAATTGCTGTTCAAGCGTTCCACAGCAGCGGTTCCAAAATGCCTGTGGATCCGTGCGACATGCCTGTCAGCAAAAGCAAACATGTCTGCACGAGTCCGCGTTGAAGACATCTGCGATCATGCCTCTCGAGTTTACCAGCTACCATCTCCTACACTGCTTGTGTCGCGTATACCGTCGATACTCAGTTACATGGCTGGTACATGTTAGGTTAGGATACAACGATCCTACATATCTTGAAACCTTAAGCTTAACACCAGGGTTTAGAGTTTACACCACAAGCCCACCCCCCCTTAGAACAGCCAAGCTGAGACCGGACTACCCGGAAGAAAAGCCATAAGGCCGAGACCTTCCAAACTCTGTGAATGAAGGAATATACCTTCGGTTGTAGTAGGCTCTCTAATTAACCAAGACCTTAGGTTATAGTAGGATCTCTAATATTAAGTGAGACCTTAGGTTATAGTAGGATCTCTAATATCAGTTAAGACCTGTTCCTTAATTCTTGGGATTTGGGGGAAGATTTTGAGGTGCTTCATCGTAAGTTTGTGGATTGAATGGAGGTCGAGCCAGTGTAGCAGTGTAGTGTAGGGCCTTAAAAATAGAATAGGGTTTGGGGCTCCTTGATGCTATGCTTACATTAAGGAATGGCAAGGAACCATATGGGTAAAGATTTAGCCTTCTAAAGTAAACCGAAATTGCCGTCGACCCTGAACCCCACCCAGAAAGTAGAGTGTAACGGTACCTAGGGCCCTTTGGGAGCTTAAGGGCACCAACTAGGTACTGTTTAATGACTGTGGACGCGAACCTGGGCAAAACTCTTTTGAGGTCTCAGGGTAAGCCCAAGTGCACCATTCAAAACACTGAAACCTGAATTCTAAACCATCCTTGTGCAAAATCCTCAGCCCCAACTCCCAAGCACAAGCCTTAAACCCTCCGCCCTGAATCGCGTACGAAGTGAAGGGTCGCTGCGTCTGGTCGAGCGCCCCAGGCAAGGAGAGATGAGCAGGGTTTAGGGTTTAGGGTGGGCAGGAGTCTTGGCAAGGGGCTCATTTGTCGTAGCCAAACCCTTCTTGCAGACCCGCCTTGGACTGGAACTGCACCTGCCCCTCTTGAAGCGGGACGCCATCGCTTCCCTGAGCCTCAAAATCCTAAACACTCAGACCTGTTTAGAACCCTTTTGACGAAGCCTGCAATCCTACACCTCAAAATCTGAAATGGCATATTCCATCCCCAAACACCAAATAAACCTCGACCCTGAACCAAAAACTTCAAACCCTTAATCTGAAAAACCCTAAACCCTAAACCCTAAACCCTAAACCCTAAACCGTAAAACCCATAAACCTTGTGCTTCTAAACCTAAATCAAAGGCCCAGTGCCTTCTGCCGTGAGCTGGCATGTCAGGCCATCCCCGCTCCAGGGAATGCTGGGCACCTCTGCTTTTCGACTGACGGCTCAGGGTTCAGGGTTTAGGGCATCCTTTAGTCCAGCAAACAGCAAGTTTGGTCTGGGGATTGGTCCTGGGGTTGTAGGCTTCGGGCCGCATTATCTTGTCATCTCGAGATCCCATCCCACTTCATATATTGGGGTTCACCGGGATTCTATGAGCATCAAGTCTTTGAGACTTTGAGAAAATGAACAGCATGTTGGGTCAGCAGCTGACTTCGCTGCCAATTGGCCTGTGGATGCATCTTCAAACCTCGCAGTGCTCAATCCAAACCGAAAGAAATACCCGCTGGAACAGCTCTGTCTTTAACGAAATCCCCAAACCACTTAGCACACCGGTGTAGTTCCTATGTACTTGGATACCATAACCAAAACAAGCACATAAACCGTCGATGACTAATGAAAATACACAGACAGCTCTCGTTCTGCAAGTGTCATAGATCCACAAATGTGCTCATAGTTGAACCGACGTGGTTGGGATTCGCAAAGTCGCAAAGGCAACGACACATCGTAAGGGTAAGGGTGTCTCAGGAGCAAGGCGATGCGGGGGCATCATTGCCCAATCTCACTATGTAGGAGGCATCCAGCTATCAGGATGCTGATGCGAGTATTACTGCCTGTTGACCTGTTCTGGTTACCTCCTAGGAATGCAGATGCCAAAATCGAGGACATTCAGGCTATTAGGGTCCTTATCACTGATCTGCAATTACGTACACCGCTGAAGGAACCAGTACATCTAAGTACACCTAAACTCCCAAAACCGCAAACCTAAATTCCAAAGCCTAAACCCCAAAACATCCATAAACCTAAAACCCTTCAATACCTTACCCGAAACCCCTCAAAAAAGGTATCCCTGGCCTTGGCTGTCTGCGCCAAAATGTTCGCAGCAATCTTGTCTCCGAGCCTAAGAAAGATTGGCTTTGGGGTCTCGGGTTTAGGTTGGGACTTTGGGTCTAGGGCTCAGGGTTCGAACTATGAGGGGATATTCATACGGTTGATGATATAAATCCTGCACTACCTTAAGGACCCTAAACTATGGGAATTATGGTATATTCGTGACTATGGGTAATGCAGGATTTATATCATCAACCGTATTGCACCCCGGAACATCTCTGTGACTCTCTTCCCAGTTCAGGGGGTCGCCGGGGGTTTGATTCAGTGGCATTGCGAGTGTCGCTTTTCGAAGAAAGCAAAAAGATCATATCCTTAGGCAATAATAATTTCTGTCGTTTGGGGTGCGATTCGTGCTCCTGCACTGCTTCAGACCTATGGCCTATATGGGTTTAGGATTGCAGGGGCGGCTTAAAATAGGAGACGGAACAATGGTCAATAGTATTCCCTTATTGTTCCCATATATAGTTAGCATAAAATACCCACTCCGCACCCAAACCCTAAACCCTAAATTCCCCAAACCCCAAACCCCAAACCGGAAAATCGAAATTCCAATCATCAACAACCCCAAAACCCTTGATCCCTAAACCAAACCCCAGAACCCCCAAACCCCTAAACTCAACTGAATCCCCAAAACCCCAAAACCTCATACCTATGGTCTCCATTGTAATTCCTTTTTTGGGTTACCTTGTCGGATCCTAGTTATAAATTTGGTTGAACCAAAAAACGAACTACAATGGTGACTATAAGTAGGCTGCGTGTCGGCTTTCGGTTAAATCCAAGGCCCGTGCGCAGCCATCACGCCCGAGGGGGGGCCGATAAAAGTGATGCCAATCTCCTTGAAACACGAGGTACCCAAAGGCTCCATGTACCTTTATAGTAAATACTTAAGCCTTACAGGGGTCCCTATATGGGCACTTTAAGGCCTACAGTTTTCTATGTTGGCCAATCGTGCAATCGATGAAAGCCGGTCTCCTTTGCCGCCCCTCCCGGTCTTAGAAGGAGTTATAAGCAGGGACACAACACAATCTGGATAGCCAATAGAGCACCGGATTCAATCCTTCCGCATGGAGGGTATCTTTTCAAGGGCTCCTTTAAGGCAGGGCTCTATAGGGTGTCCTTTAGGGGTTTTGGGTAAGGGCCTTGTTTTTCCCTCATTAAGGCTCTAATGACTGATAATTTATGGGTTTGGCACCGAAATTTCGGGCAATTTTGAGCCTGAGGGTTTCGGAGTGACGGGCATAGGCTGACAAGAATCCCAAACTGCAACTGCACCGAAGCGTAACCCAGCAGAACGGCCTCATATCCCGAGGGTAAGGGTTTAGTTTAGGGCTGACGGTTGAGGGTTAGAGGCTTCAGCATTTCGGGTTTTAGGGGTTAGGGGCGTGCCCGTCCATCATTCAAGGGCTCAAAATTCTGGTCCATGAGGATGGACAGCTTCACCCAATGCTGCCGCCCCCTAAAAAGCACCGAAACATAAAAGACATACAGAGAGTTGGAAGGAAGGCCATTAATAAAGTTAGGGATACCCTACCCCAAAATTTATGTTTGGGGCTTTTGTTGTGGTTCCTGACTTGATTGGATTCTGGGAAGTCGGCTTGCACGGTCCGTCCCTCGCGAGTCAAGAGTTCATGATTACATGGACACCTTATTCTTATTCACTCAAAGCTCCTGGCAATGTGTGGTGAATCTGGAAACCCGAATTTGAATTTCGTAGGTGCTTAGACTAGGACGCTTTTGGATAGCAATCGTCGGAACAAGGACCAAGCGACATAGGATTGCCACAGTCTTACCTGTCT
This sequence comes from Symbiodinium sp. CCMP2592, assembly GCA_905221615.1. Taxonomy (NCBI): domain Eukaryota; class Dinophyceae; order Suessiales; family Symbiodiniaceae; genus Symbiodinium; species Symbiodinium sp. CCMP2592. The sequence goes on from CAJNDT010005858.1 coordinate 778,144, forward strand.
GAAACCTGTGCCGGTACTACTCAACCAGGACCACTTAATCCCAAAGAAAACTACTTCAGACGGTCACATGCAATCTGAGGCCGAAAGGCACGAAGCTGAATTCCACGAAGCAAAGTGTAATACCCCGAGCCGAGCAACACAAAGACCCCTCAAACCCGCCGCCCTGCTTGTTTGAATGTTCCAACCTGTCAAAAACGAAAGCGGCCCTCAAAAGCTGTTATCAGGACACCACGAAAATCCTGAAGCCTACACGCGACTTTCTGAACCCCGACTAGAAACTCCCTCAGCACCGAAACCCTAAACCCCAAAACCCTACACCCCAACGCCCTAAAACTTAAATTCCTAAAACCCTAAACCGTAACACCCTAAACCGTCACCTAAACCCTAAACCCAAACACCCAAACACACTGAAACCCAACGCTCTAAACTCTAAAACCTAATACCCTAAACCGTCAGACCCGATAAGCCCTGAAACCCATTCAAACCCTGAAACCCCAAACCCTAAAACCCTAAAACCCTAAACCCCTAAACCCCTAAAGCCCTAAAACCCTAAACCCCTAAAGCCCTAAACCCTCAAACCCCAAAAGACCATTCCTTGAGCTTCGCGGGCAGCTTGGGGTTCTCGCTCGCGTGCCTCGGGCGTCGTGGAGCAGCTTGGAACATCCGGGGGATTCCCTGGTTTCCAGAAGGCTCCATGTGGGAGTTTCCGAAAATAGGGGAGCCTAATATAGTACCCTAAGTAGTAGGATCCCTATTATAAGGACTCCCAAACTAGGTACCCCCATTTTCGGAAACTCCCATGTACCTTTATAGTAGATACTTAAGCCTTAAAGGGGTCCCTATATGGGCACTTCAAGGCCTAAGTATATACTATATGGGTACACGGAGCCTTAGGGTTTGTAGGGGCATACCTAGACCTTGAAGAACCTGCCTTTTCAGGGTTCCCGATTAGGGTTTCCTTATATAAGTCCGTAAAAAGATATGTTATGTGGGGTTAAGGTAGGGTTTAGGGTTGAAGGGTGATCGTTTAATTGGGGCTTAAGGGTTTAAGAGTGTGAGGGTTTGAGGGTTCGAGGCTTTAGGCTTTGGGGTTTCGGGTTTGAGGTCGTATGGGCTTGGTGCTGAATAAATAAGGGTTTTCGTAATAGTAAGGGTCCCTCTCGGAAATCAAGAATTACGATCTAACTTCACTTAGGTTCCAATTACTGTAGGGTCTATTCAATAGTTCCAATGATTTTGAACTGGGACCGTTGAACTTTGCATGCGGGTCCCAAAGACAGCGCACTTACGCGATGGTTAGATGCGCTCGTAGGGCGCTGCCGCATACATGAAAGTAAAGCCCCTGATTCATGTATAGGACGTCTGATGTGAGGCTTCGTGCTGCAATCCTTGTAAACGGAGCGGGCCGCCCTTCATTACCGTGAGTGTCCAAGTACCCGTATGTATACTCTGCAAACTAGTGCCCCAAACTGCTACTCTTACTTGTCCGGTATCATAGGTGAACTGAAGATTCACCTCTGGGATCGGGATTATAGTATCCCAAGAAGTTTATAGGCTTCCCTAAACCCTGAACCCGTAAACCTGAAACCCGAAACCCTAAGCCCTTCCTTAACCCTGAATAACCTACCCTTTTGGGGTCCTCTATTACGATTTCCATATATAAGGCATTAAACGGTAGGTTATTCCGGGTTAAGGTAAACCCCAAACCCTCCGGAAGAAAAAGGAACCCGTCGGCCCTGGGTTAGTGTTGGGGAAAGGAGGGACACTCCATGAAAACCCTTACCCTATAATGGGCTATATAATGTGTGTATAATAGCTATATGAAGGGTATATACCTAGGGGTCCTTATTAAGCGGGGAGGGGTGTGGGTTGAGAGAATCAGCTGCCGGGTTCAAAGAGCTTAGGATTGACGATCTGAGCTGTGGGCATTTGACCTTGTAACAGCTTAGGGTTTAGTAGGGTTTAGGGTTTTCAGGCTTAGGGTTTAGCTGCCGGGTTCAGAAGCTTAGGATGCACGATCTGAGGTTAGCGCATTTAACTTTGCATTGTAACATAGGGGCAGAAAGGTCTGAACACTTGCTAGCATAAGTTACTACAGGCTACAGGTCTTCAGGCAAAGAACTTGGAACGCAAGCTTTGCGTGACAGCTTAGGGTTACGAGCACCTTCCCTAAGCCAGTGCCAAAAATGCTTAAATTCATACATTCACGCACGCGGTGAGAAAGCCTGCTTCGATCCACCATTGAACCTTCGGGAAAAGGGTTGCCGATGTCAACCTCAAAAGTATGGCGCGAGCCCGATGAAATCCAAGCTCATGCTTCAACAGACCGATCTAAACAAGCCACGCACCCTAAACCCTAAACCCCTTTTTGTCGCCTCTCCGCGGAGCACGCGAGGGCTTTTGAGCCCCAAGTACAGCAACACCCTAACGCCTTGAACTCCGAGACTCCTCACAGCCGAAATGCCTCCTTGTGCTGCAATACGGTTGGTGATATGAATCCTGCATTACCTTAAGGACCCTAAACTATGGGGAATACTGGTATATTCCTTATTATGGGTAGTGCAGGATTTGTATCATCAACCGTATCTCATACCTACATTGAGCCAGGACTATAGATGTTGATTCTAATTTCTCACGCCCTTACAAGACAAGATCTAAGGTAAACCCGGATGCCGCGGCTAAACGAGCTGGCCATCACACCAATCACAGGGATCCTCCACTGAAAGCACCGAGTCCTTCCTGACAGCTGAGGCCCAAAAAGAACGCTACCTATAGTCTCCATTGTAGTTCCTTTTCTGGGTTAACCAAAATCTCTGTTGTAGGGTCCTAACCATAAAACTGGTTAACAAAAAAAGGAAATACAATGGAGACTATAGGTACACGTTAAGGGACTGCAATCGTAGATGTACATTTCTGTATCAGCACATCTTCCTATCCACCTCTCCAGGTATATGTATAAGCTATGTAAGCCTATGGTAGAAGCCAGAAAGTTGGAACATTAGTATCCCCATGCCCTTAAGGTAAAGGATAAGGGATCCTAGCACTAATCCTCCTAAAGCCATGTTCCAACTTTCTGGCTTCTACTGTATGTATAAGCTATGTAAGCCTAGGGTCTAGGGGCGAAACTCCGAGCCCGACTGCAAACACAACCGTCAAGTCCTAGCACGCAGGGGCCTGAACTAGAGCAAGGCTCGGGGGGGTATATTCCCAGAGACTCCAATATCCCTCAATTAAGGAATATACCTTAAATTATAGTAGGATCCCTTATATGATTTAAGGTATATTCCTTAATTAAGTGATATTGGAGCGGTTTTCGGGAAAACGCCCGGAATGCACAGTCTCCAGTATTCGCATAGCGTTCCCGTCATGCACCCCCACCAAAATCCTTAATCCAGGCCTTATTTATATAAAAACCCATGAAGTCACTTGACTCATTCGGGTCAGGATCACAATGTACAACAAACAAGCAATCATTGCCGAAGAGATCATCAAATCGAGACATCTAATCTAACACTGACACTCTGGCCTCCTCCGACCCAGGAACCGATATACCACACTACCATGTTCGAAGGGTTCGGGGACACTGCCATATGTGTAGTGGTTGGGGAAACCATACCACTGAAGGTCGCTTGAGTCCTGTGAGCATGGCACTAAGTGTCTTGAATGTAAACAAACTCATCAAGCCAAGCCAAACGCACCAAGACCCTTGATGAGCACCTAGACAGCTTCGCAGCTCCTTATTAAGGAGCCAGACACAAGAGACGTTCAGAACCCAAAACCCTACGCTCCAAACCCTATAACTCACACTCGAGACCCGAACCCTGAACCCTAGACCCTGAAACTTGATGCATGCTCGGTGTCCAGGGTAGTTCCAGCTTCCAAGAGTGGAGAAACATGCGGTGGCACCCACCTGGGGTACTACAAGGATTACTCCAGGAGTTAGGGTCGTTACGCCTTAAGGCTTTCGTAGGGCTACTGTAGGTGGTAGCATACCTGGAGGGTCGGGGGACCTAGTAACTGGTTATTTTAGGGACGTAAGTACCATAACCCCAATTAGGGTCCCTTTCAGGGTGCTTGTAAGTCTACTTACTACCTACTTACTAAGTCCCCCAACCCTCCAGGTTCAAGTAGGGGTTGCTGTAATAGGGCTACTCTACTGGTTACTATGATGCAAACAACAAGGATTACTAAGGGGTTTACTCTAAGGATTCTATGTGAAGGGTGGAAGGCTTGCTCTAAGCATCGTAACCTGCATTTCCGTAGGGCCCAACAGAATTGTATATCTGGGTCTCATCGCATCCTCGCCAAGAGGTACTGAGGCTCAAGCAAACGTGTCAAGAAAAGGAGGATGGTGTACAGCTCAATACTTTGACGGTATAGGGTTTGCAGTGCTATTCTAACCTTTAGTCTGCATGGAGGGTTGTTCATGCGCGGCGGCGTCCTAAACCCTCAACCCTGAAACCTAAAATGTCTGAGTGCCAATCCAGGAACGGCAGTGAGGTGGGGACTAGGGTTCGGAGTTTACAAACTCGAGGTTGCGGCTCGGCTTTGCTACAGGGTGCCAAACACCAAATGCGGTTTTTACCCCCGGGCAAGCATGCACTGCTTCTGTACTTGTAGTCTCCTAAGCTTAAACCTTAAAGACAACGAAGTCTTCTAGAGGAGCCATTTTCGAAAACGCAGCGGGCCGAGCCCACTAAACCCTGACCCTACACCCGAACACCCCAAACCCCTAAAATCCTAAACCCACAGCTTTTGTAAAACCCTATAAAAGCAAGCCCGACCAACCCTCTCCCCACCCAAACCCCAAACCCCATCATGTTTAAAAGGGTAAAAGGAGGGACCCTTAACAAGGACCCCAAGGTATATACCCTTCATATAGCTATGATAATCCCATTATATAGGGTCCCCATTAAGGGTCCCTCCTTTTCCCTTTAGATTGTTAAAGCCCCTGGAGCACCTCGTAGGCCCCATGGCTGCCCGGCATAGGAGTCGTCACCCAATACCTCAGACGGGTTTAGGGTTTAGGGACTTCCCACAAAAGTTCAGGGTTTTGGTGGTTTTAGGGCTGTAAGATTTGGATTATTTTTTGGCTTTCGGATTTGCCGGTTGAGCTTCGGAGACCTTTCGAGATTTACGACTGATGGAATTTAGTTCTAGCTTGGCCTGGTTTGTGGGTAGAAGATCCCAACATTTAGTTAGGGTCATTTGGTTTTCGGGGGGTTTAGGGTAAGGTTTAGGGTTTATGGTCTTTATATTAGATGTGATTTAGAGTATCACAAAACCAACAGCCCAAACCTGTGTCTTGAGATCTCCACCCACACCCTGATGCACAACTCTAGAGCAAGGGTGTACGTTTAATGCTAGAGTAATAGGAATCACAGATGCTCCATTGGCCTGTGATGCTGGGGCGTCAGGACTTCAAACCACCCCACAACCTACACCTGCAACCATAAACCCTAAGCCCTAAGCCGTAATCCTTTGTTGATGCTTGGTCGCAGGGTGGCCGGCGGCGGCCAAGTGCACACGAATCTGATGCCGGCGGCCCGTCTTGGGGCTAACCTGCAGGCTTATTGGGGACAGAGGTAAGGGCTGGCCAGAGGCAGAACTTATAACCTCCGCCCAAAACAAAAATCCTTCCGGTGGCGGCCCATGTACTTAATTATGTGGTGTGTGTTGGTCTTACAGGATTCCCATGCAGTAGCCTTAAAGACGACAGTCTATGCTATGTAAGCTAAGCCCGAAACCCAAACACGCTGCAACTCCGGACCAACATCCCGACCTTTGCACTCAGGATGAAAAACAATTAAGGCCCTTATAAAGGTTCAAGCAGGTTATGAACATATTCGGGAACCATCAGAAAAAGTGTATCTAATTGTTCAAGCCCCTGTCTGAAATTCTTACAAACCCTTTCAAATTGCTATCCGGCCCTTGTAAATCCCTGCGCAGAAAACCGTGTAAGAGCCCAGATTAAACCTCTGTATATGCCACTTCAACTACATGTTTAAAATTTCCCTACACCCCAAACCTCTAAATCCCTACATCACTAGAGGAACTTTAAAAGCCCTTCAAAAGTATAAGTAGGTAAGATCCTCTTGAGCCCCATACGAGCAAATATAAACAGTCCCAAAGCCCTACCTAGATTAGGTCGCTGGGCCCGTCTTTGGGATTCCAAACCTCGACCAAGGAGGCAGGCAGCGGCTCTCGCGTCACTTCCTCGCCGGCTCTCTTAACACGCGTTCTGGTTTAGGGTTTAGAGGTTATACCTAGAGGCTCCATAGTAATTCCTTTTTGGGGTTCAGATATAGAATCCTATGGAGCCTATGGGTATATTTATGGTTTATCGTATACCATCATGGAAAGGCAACCCTACGAAATACTATCACAGGTTTCAAGCACCTTCTAGTCGTGGTTTACCAAGTTCTGAACACTATCCTGGAACTGTACAGTTTACACAGGGCATCGGGAGCTGTGTGGAACAACAACTCATGTTACAGGTGACTGGGCTTCTAGGACAACCTCGAACACTTTTGTCACTTCTGAGTTATGCGTTACTTGCAACCAGCCCGTAAACGCCTAAAGCCCCAGTCCAGACCGCTAAATGCCTACACTCTACGTTCCATAAACGACTAAACCCCCAAACCCTGAATCCCTAGCCCACGAAGCTTATATAAACCCCTAACAGTAATCTCAGTAGTACACCTTAAGGTCTAGCCCTAGACTTAGACAAAAACCTACACCCTAAATCACATCCCAATACCCCCCAGACACCTGAAGCCCACTACACCTTAAACCTCATCGTACCCTACGCAACCCATAAATTCTGAACCAACCCTTATATCACACGGGTTTAGGCTTTAGGGTTTAGGGGTTTAGGGTTTGGGGTTTAGGGTTTAGGGTTTAGGGGACCCCACATTCCATACTTCTCGAAATCGCGGCCTGCGGGCTCCCTTCGCCACAGCCGCCGAAGCTCGCTTGCCAGGGCTTCGGGGGCCACAGGCCCCGTTTCAGCACCCGAACCTGGGAGATCGCGGACAAGGATGACGGTCCAAGGCTTAGAATGTTTAGGTATTACCCTTAACCCGGAATAATCTACGTGTTTATGGACTTATGTGAGGAAATCATAATGGAGAACCCTAAAGGGTAGGTTATTCAGCGTTAAGGTCGTGCTTAGGGCTGTAGGGCCCTTGTAGGGTTTGGGGTTGGCAGTTTGGGGGTCTATAAAAGAATGCTAAAACCCCCAAATTCATAAAACCCTAAACTTCCTAAACGTTTAACATAAGCCCTTATAATGCCCAAATCATGTGAGTGGTGAATTTTTTGTCCACAGTCTTATCGATGTGCCGCTGGCAAGCCGATTGAGGGCCTGGATTTTGCTTTGTCCGTCTTGTGCCCTGAAGAATTGACAAAGCACCATCCCGGCTTTCCTCTCCCCCCAACTCAAGAGAACAGGTCCTTCGAGGTGCATCCACCTAGAGGCTCCATAGGAGTTCCTTTTTGGGGTTCATATATAGAATCCTATAAGGTAATTCCAAAAAGGAACTACTATGGAGCCTATGGGCAGGTTCCAAACTCTGACCTGGTCCCTCGTCCAGCGGTCTAGGTTCCTGAGCAGCCCCTTTCATAAGAAGGGTGCCCTTTTCCTGCTATTCGGTTTTAACAAGGGGACGCAAAAGGGTACTACTCAGGAATCTAGCTCATTCGAAGGGAACTTCATCCTGTCCGGTTCTGGCAGTCATGATGCCTCTTCTCGTCCTCTGCCTCTTCCGATTCTCGCTCTTTTGAGCCTGACCTTGGTCAAAAATTCTCCGAGCCGTGCCCCGCCCTTCCCCCCTTCGAGCCCTCCCCCTGCAAAACACACTCGCGCAGGCGCGCGCGTGCTCGTGCGTGCTCGTGCTTGCTGGCGCCGTCGTGGACAATGCGCTCTTTGCCTACGATCGACAAAATAAAAATGATACTAATATTAATAATAAAAATTTAAAAATAAGAATAATAATACAATATTGTTGTCTGTCTTCTGTCAGCCTCGTCCTTGAAGCTCGACTGCGGCATGATCCAGGCACTAGTCACTTAGCCTCGTCTTGTAAGGAGGTCATGACGCTTGATGAGTATGTGCTGTCTCAATAGAAGACTAGACCTAAGAGTAACCTAGGAATAAAAAGGGTTCCCTTTGTGGTTTAAAGGGGCTTATAAGGGAACCTGAACCCTAAAAAAGGGAATAAGGGCCTACTCTAGGTCCTAGAGAAAGGCCCAGGAAGCTCCCTACAGACCATACATATACACCTATAGTCTCCATTGTAGCTCCTTTTCTTGGGGTAGCCGGTTTTATGGTTAGGATCCTATAATAGAGATTTTGGTTAACCAAAAAAAGGAACTACAATGGAGACTATTGACCCTACAGACCATACATACCCAGAGGCTCCATATATAGTAACATCATGGAATTAGGTCCCAAAAGACCATCCATAACATGGCTTTGGGGACCTAATTCCATAATGGTACTATATTTGGAGCCTCTAGGATATATACATATATATATATATATATGTATACATAGCAGTACATACATGAAAGCTATATAGATAGATCGATAGATGGATAGGCAGATGCCTCCGCAAATCATGATTCTCCCATTGACTGCGACTGCAAAGGAGGCATCTGAATCTGCACAGACGCTCCGTGTGCTCTCTATAGCTCTGCAACACAACGTGCTTCACACTATAAGTCCCGTTTTGGGAACCGAATGCATGTCTTGTCTGGACACTTACCCTACGGCCCGACGGCTCAAATGTATGGTCTTCCGGCCCAGAAGCCTAAACAAAAGAGTCCTTAGAGCCTGGGAGATGCATATCTTGACTGGGCACTTGTGAAGGAAAGGTTCAAACAAGTTTTCCATGTCCCTCGCTCAGGGCTGAACCCTAAGCCTAAACCTCTAAGCCCTAAATGCTGGCATGGCCCAGCACTTCAAGCACACTATCTGAAGTTTTAAGCGAAAAAGCCGAAAGCCCACGTAACATGGAGCGACATGAGCCAAAACCCAAGGAATATTCACATCTTGTAAAGGGGCAGATGTCTCCGCATTCTCCGTCGTGCGGCCAGCGGTGTTCTCCATCATCGGATCCACAGCCTTTCTCCCAAAGCCAGAAGTGTCCATAATGCGGTAGTTCAGCACAACACCTCCGGTCTGGTTGAGATTTATAGCTTCAGGGTTTCGGATGGTTTCGGGGTTTAGAGTTTTGGGGTTTGGGCGAGGGGTCTAGAGGGGTTTCACTTAAGTGCTCAGGGCTTAGAGCTCTTATAGTTTAGGGACTAGGGCCTCCTGGCGGAAACCCAAGGACCGAAGGAAGGCAGCTTTCATACCCCGAAGGCTCTAAGGACTCAGAATAACTATAAGGCTTGTGGGCCTCAAGACCATACCATGCAAGCCTTTTGAGTTATTTTGAGCCTTAGGGTATCGGCCTTGGTAGTGCATGTATTCTGCTGACTTGATCTAAGTGTTGCAGGTGCGAAGCAATGGTCGGCAAGAATCTTTCGGCCTGCACATACGGCATTCGGCAGGTTGTGAAACGGCATCTTCGCTACTGCTTCATATTTCATTACAAAGCCCAGCACAGACGTCTGATCTTCTCAGAAGCATATACAGGGCTCGACCCGGTGTAAGATTCTGTCAAACCCGCACCGCCGTCTTCAACATGATCACAATGTACACCACAACTGCCAATCGGTAGCTCTCTAAATTACCGTTCTAGGGTCCCTGTTATTAGCCTCCGCACTCCTGAACTCAAAGAGAGAAGATCTCAGGCCGGGCCCACAGCGAATCAAGATAATTTAAGGCTTAGGGCTTAGGATCATTTATGGAGGTTAAGGGTTTAGGGTTTAGGATAATAAGTTATGGGGGTTGCAGCTACTTGTTCTGCTACGGATAATGCTATCTACTTCTGGGATGCTCTGGTACTACCTCAATTAATGTTGAGTGTGTCAGATTGCAAGAGCTTTGCTGTTGAGATCTCTTTCCTGTCTGGTACCCCCAAGTTGCATGTTTTGGGGCTCCTCGAAAGGTTGCGTTAATTTCAAGGTTATAGACCAGCTAACAGTCAAGGAGCCTTTCTCCCAGCTTGCTGGAGGATGGCCAAGTACCTCGCGGCCGCATTCCCCAAGCTGTAACACCGGCTTGCAAGCTCCTCATCGGCCCAAAACCCAAGGAAATAAAAGTTGAAACTTTCAAAGTTGAAACTTTCAGAAACCATAACCTTATAAGAACCCCAAAAGTTGGAAAGTTGAGTTTACAGCCAACAAGGCTCGGAACTTGAAGAAGGAGCCTGTAGAGTCCGGAAAAGCCAAGCCCGGTCGAGGTATAGAACTTGCTACGGTTGATGATATAAATCCTGCATTACCTTAAGGACCCTAAACTATGGGAATTATGGTATATTCCTTATTATGGGTCATGCAGGATTTATATCATCAACCGTAAGTCCCCAAATCCTGCATATAAGGACACTGCAGGGATTCGATCCCCATGAGCGGCAATCTCTGATTAAAACAGCATGTGCGCTCAACAGGCTGGCGACTTGCGATGTGTCTAGGGGCAGCTTTAGTCTTTCTGGCCTTGCATGTAGAGCTTCGCAGATGTAGGGCTCGGTAGAAAAAAACACATACCAAACACTCTCAGGGGCCAGCGCGAGGTAGGTCTTCAAGACCCGGCGTTGCTGGAAAAGACGAGATGCCTTCCCGGCAGCCTGGCGTGCACCTACAAATTCATGACTGAATAAAGCAAAATTAAGGGGGCTTAATGACTGGAAGAGCGTTTTGGATTAATTAGGTTTGATTCAAGCTAGACATAATATGTATGATAGGGGATATAAAACATGTTATTCCAACCGCTATATATTACCTGATATTATATATCCCCAGCGTGGGCGGGGTCGAAGCCTCCTAAACTTACAACACTTCTGCTGACTCTTCACTTCTGCAGCTTCGTGAGACCTCGTCGAAGAGGATTTTCGCGCCTAAACCCTAAACTCTAAAGACCTGATTACCTCTTAAAGGAACTACATAAAAAAAAACACTATATTTAAAAGCCATAAAAAGGTAGGTCTTTTCGGCTACAGGTAAACCCTGAACCCCCAAACCCTAAACTACTCAAAGGTGGAATGCGCTGCAGGGGGGCAATCAGTCACGGAAAGCAAGGCCTCGCGGCTTTTCCCGACCAACATGAGGCCACTGGTAGCAAAGTCGAGACGGTTGCCTGGGACACCTAAACCCATAAACCCTAACCCATCAAGCCTAAACCCTAAACCCTGAACCCGAGCTGCCACGAGTATTAAGGCGCCTGGCAACCTGGTACTTCTGTAATCTTAACTCGCAGGGCACAAGCTACCCCCTGAACTGTGCACCCTTAAACTCTGCATTTGTCGTCTCAGTCTCCTAGACTGAATAATCGTAGTTAGGCAGCCCTTGAAATGGCGGGTGTCTAGCACATCCGAAATGCCTTCTCATGTATAGGTTCAAAGGCTCGGGACTGTGGAGGTGATGTCTTAAAGAGATTTCGGTGCAAGGTCGTCTGGAAGAGAACCCCTACAGCGGCCACAGACTGGTGTAAGGTTTTCTGCATCGAGACCCTAAACTACATCCCGTCATGGCCTTACCCAAAAGACCCAAACCCTTCTGTCCTAAGGGTTCTGTGTGCTTTACCCCCTGTATTGCATCATAGCCCTGTGTGTTATTAGCTTTGCAATGTACTCTCCCCTCCGGAAGGAGAGGAGATTTGGGCCCCTGAGGCACATGCTAATGTAGGAACCTGATTAAGAAGCCTTGGGCCTTGATTAGGGTTCCTAATATTGCGATCCTATTATTTTGGGGAAATGGGCCCCATCGGTTTCTTAATCAGCTTCCTACATTAGACTGCTAGACGAGACCAGCAGCACATCCGTGGCCGGCTGCCCTCGCAGATTTGCCGCAGCAGATCGTGGGCCGTGAGCTCCTCAGGCCACGCCCGATACCTCGCGCGCAGAGCCCTAGGCCCCATAGTCGTTTCTCTTGGGGGGTTTATATTTAGAACCCTCTAAGGTAATCCAAAAATAGAACTACTGTAGGGCCTATGCGTAGACCCCCACCTCTCCCTGAAAGACTGCACGGCGGGCACCAAAACCAGCATGCATATACATTCTATGTATATACACATACACAGACAATCATACATATACACATGCATATTTGTAAAATTGCACTTGTTGTAACAATATAGGACTAGGCCCATGATGGATGACGTACCTTGCTTTGGGATGCGAAGAATTGAAATATTTGGATGTGTAAAGGTCGCGGGCAAGACTCGCTGAGGCTTTGGGAGGGCTTGGGGGGGTTTGGGGTTGAGCGGTTACAGCCCGGCCTGGGTTTATGAGCTAAAGGTTGACCTTTTTGGCTACATAAGGATTATATAGGGACTATACTACCCAAAAAAGGTTAAAGGCTACCTACCCTACTAGCAGGTGAGTTTAGAGCTTAGGGCTCAAAGGTTGACTTCAGGGTTCCTAGATCCGGAACAGTACCTAACATCGAGGGGATTTGTGGATGGAGGTCTGCGAAGGGTGGGCCTACCTAAAGAGAATTATGCGTCTGCAGTTCTTCTGGTTTTTGCTTTTGCCTTTTCGAACTTTACACCGAGCAGAACAATTAGAGGTGCCACAGCAGCTTCCGGCTTTAATGGTCGGGGATCTCGAAGCTAGCACAGACTGCCAAAACCGACGTGTTGTTGCCAGCTAGGTCCTTGCAAATGGCTGGGTTTAGATCACGACATACTCCGCCCTCCCACAACCGCGAAAAGAGCCTGGTAAAACTAGCAACCCCCCCTGTAAACCCCATCTGTATGAACCTCCCTACACCCTGTTCACGCAGCACCTGCTGCCATCCCTGATTCAAAGCCCCCCTAAACCCTAAACCCTACACACCCTAAACCAAAACCCTAAACCCTGAACCCTTAACCCTATAAACCCTGAACTTTTGCTGCTTCCCTATCCGAGGGACTGCTCGCCCTCCCTCCGCGCCAGGTATGCTCGCATACCCCAGGGCTTGTGGACGGCAAGGAGACCATCATCTTCCCACAAGGCCTCTTTGACAGGGATGCTAGGTTCCTGAGTAGCCCCTTTATAATAAGGGAAACCCTCTTTTTCATACTATTCGGTTGTAATAAGGACCTCCAAAATTGAAGGCGCAAAGGAGAACTACTCAGGAACCTAGGATCTATGTTTCGGGTTTAGGGCTTATAGCCACCATCTTCCCAGAAGGCCTTTGAAACAGGGTCTCAGGGCTAAAGGTTTCAGAGTCTGCGCACGGAGAAGGATCATCGGGGCACGGCGCCCGCGCGCAGGAGATCCCACGAGACCACGACACCACCCAAAGGGGGTTTCAGAGCTTGGGAACCGGATTTCGCGCCTTTGGGCTTCAGTGTCGCCTTGGGTTGAAGAGTTTGCCCGGCTTGGGCCCATGAAGGGCTTCGGGTTTAGGGTTTAGGCTTTCAGACCTGGCTGGGAGGAGTATAGCAATTTAGCTATAAGCCTTTGTTCCGATTCGGGGATGTCATCAGTGCCCTTTAGCTATATAAATATGGGCCTTCACACGGACATGATTCAGGTCAGCAGAAATCAAGGCCTTCACGGAGTAGTCGAGAAAGACCTCCGGGAATCTGGCGCAGAGCTCCGTGAAACTTGAAGAGCTCATCGCCGCCTCGCGATGGAAGTGTCGCAGCTGTGCGATGCGAGCCTGCTGGCAGAAAAACGTGTCTTGGGCTTGACAAAAAAATGTATAGGGCTTGAGTTTCCTGTTGAAGTAGGTGTTTGTGACTGAGGCTATGTTTCCAAGGTTTAGCCAGATCTGACTTCTCCTGCACCGATAATCCACATGATCCACATGCAAGGTTGCAGTCACAAGACTAGGCTGTGGGCTGGCAAGGCCTTGTGCTCAAGGAGGTGTGGCAGGGTTCGTAGTTACTTCACAACAGAACCTGAGAACCCTAAACCCGGGCTTGCAAGTAAAAGATGCTACTGGGAGCGTGGGCTGCGATCCTAGGTTGGCTGCATCTGAACAATTAATTAGAATAGGGTTTGGGATATTGCATAGGATACATACGTTCTTTGAAAACGCACCAGGAAGCCTCTGCATCCTCCAGCACTCGATCTTCATCTACTCGGGGCCAGAGCCGCGCCAAGCCCTCGGACACTGGCTCAGGGTTGTATGGTCTGAGGTTCAGGGTTTAGGGTCGCAGATCCCTGAAACCCTAAACCATCCTAAAACCAAAGCCCCAGGCCCACACAATGCTAGAGCTTGCAGCTTTGAACCCAACCACCTGAAGCTTAAACCCAAGATGTGCCCTCGGTCCAGATTCATAAACCTTGCATCATGCATCAGGGGGCCATGGACACAAAACATCATAAAACCATAAACCACAATTCTCAAACTCTGAACGCCAGGCTAAACACCAAATCCTTAAACGAGGCTCTAAGAACATCTCGGCATCCTGCATCCAACACCAAAAATTCCCATCCCTGCTAAACCTGAATCCCCAAACCAGACACACTCTAAACCCGGAAGCCTGAAAACCGCAACCCTTTAACCTATGTAGACACTACAAACCCACAAACCCCTGCACAGCCTTGTGAGAACTACACTCAGCTTTCAGAGCAACTACCCTTAAAGGCCCTAAAGTAGTTCCTTTTTGGGCTTCATATTTAGAATCCCGTTAGGTTATCACAAAAAGGAACTACTTTGGCGCCTATGGGTAGTAAGTCTAAGCCCCTGTAAAACCCACGAAACAGCAGAGTCCAACAACAGCACCGATGACGGGAGGCCAAAAGGGGGGGTTTAAGATTCTTGGGGTGGTAATCCCTGCTAAACCCCCAACGGCTAAAACCCCTTTTGGCCTCCTATGAGTAGACGCCTTAAAGCCTATAGATCCCTTAAAGGAACCCCTTTTAGAAACCCCTGTAGATCCGCTAAAGGACCCAGAGACTCCAATACCCTTTAATTAAGGAATATTCCTTAAATTATAGTAAGGATCCTTAATATGACTTAAGGAAAATTCCTCAATTAGGAGTATTGGAGTCTCTGGGACCCCTTGGCGGGTCGGGGGCTTAGTAAGTAGGTAGTAAGTAGATTTGTAAGGTTATGGTACTTATAAGTCCCTAAAGTAGCCAGTTACTAAGTCCCCCTAAACCCTAAACCCTTATAGAATCCCTATAGATCCCTTTAAAGGGGCCCTTAAGGAAACCCCTTATAGTTACTAAGTCCCCCGACCCTCCAAGCCCCTTTTATAGAAATCCTACGAACCCAACAGCCGGCCTGGTTCAACAGCTGGAGGCCCTTGTCCGTCAGCCGACAGCCCCACCCAGCGCAGGCTTGCTCCACCTGTTCGGCTTAGGGTTTAGGGTTTAGGGTTCAGGGTTTAGGGTTCAGGGTTTAGGGTTCAGGGTTTAAGTTTCTTGGCATAGGGGCTTCGGGCGCTTGGGGCCTAGACTATTAGAGATTTGAGTTTGGGTTGAGGTGCAAGGCTTCGGGTTTAGGATATGTTACAGCCCACTAAGGCAGGGAACGGCATAGCACAAGGACAGGTGTGTCCGTTCCTCCGTTGGGTCCGAGATCTTTTCGCAACACCCGTTGCAAGATTGTAAGAGAGGAAAGCCTAGAGGCGAAAACGTTGCTTAGTTACTGGTTGAAACCGCTTATCGTGTTGTCTACGTGCTGCATTCCGGGCGATCCGAGTCACACTGCAGCATGACCCGCGACATTACATGGCCCACGGTGTATGTATATGTACATATAAATATGCGTATGTACATGTGTCTGGCAGGGTTGTGTGAGGTTTCGAGGATTACTTGGCCCCTTGACACTTGGCCCTGCTGAGGTGCCATGACCTCAGCTGCTGGGGTGTGAGGAGCCCTTACTCATATTCGAAACCACTTTTAACCCAAACTACGAACATGAAAGTCTTTTGTAAACGGAGTTTTCGGATAGCATGGGGGTTACCGTAACCCAAAGAGTCCAAGTACCTACTACGCATTCACTCTCCGAAGTATTGACTTCCCAAAGAGTCCTAAACCCAAGGACCTAATTGCCCGATACTATGGACTATGGACGCTTGACACACCCCTGCAAGCCTAAAGCCATGTAAAGCCCCTAAATCCCTGATAGACTGCCTTTCAAACACGTATAGAACCCTGAATTAGTGGACCATCATTTTTAATTTCATAGTTACTCCAAAGCCCAGAAGGTGTTCATAAGGCTCTGTAGGACTCCTAGTTACTCAGTTCCCTGCGCCCGAAGGAATACAGTCTTCAGGCCTTACAGGGAACTCCAGAAAGTTGGAATATGGATTAATGGTAGGATCCCCTATAATTTACCTTAAAAGGGTTACGATAATGATATTCCAACTTTCTGGCTTCTACTGTAGGGGGTTTAGGGGTTTAGGGTTTAGGGGTTTAGGGGTTTAGGGTTTAGGCTTTAGGTTTCGTGTGAAACAGTAAGGACATGTTGTTAGCCCACCTAAACCCCCTGCGATACACCCTTAACTCCAAACATAAACCCTGAATATCAAACCATGACCCCAAAGCCTAACACCCCAAATCCCGAAATCCATTCCAAAGCTCTTTTGCGAGCCCTTCTAGAATAGCATAAAGAAGCCTAGACTGTAAACCTTAACCCTAAGGCCCAAAATAGCCCAAAAGCCTTATATAGTATGGTCTTTGGGCCCAAAAGCCTTAAAATATGAGTCCTTATCACCTAAGGGTAAACAAAGCTACAAACCGTGGGCCTTCTCCACAAGCAGCGCCCTCGTTGCTTGCTGTTCTGGGAGCGACTGTCTTGAGATGCGCTGGACGCGGCCTCCCCAGAGCCAGGGGCGTTCTTAGGGGTAGAATGGACACACAGAAAGTCAAGATGCCGATAAGTAGGGTCTAGGCTTTGGACTTTGGACCACTAAGGGTCAACCTCTTACGGGCCTCATCCCACCTATGTTGAAGAATTCTGCGTACTCGAATCCGAACTGTAGCTTAGGCTACAGGGTCTCTAAACCCTTGGACCTCAGACATTAGACCGCAGATTAAGTCAGCGCCTATCAGCGGATGTTGTGACCTGTTCCGGACTTCAAATATTTCAGGCTTTAAACTCGGGGCGGCATACTTAGCAGTGGTAGGTATGTATGTATGTTTGGATGTGCTAATATGTGCATATACATTATATATATATATATATATATATATATATACATGTGGGTGGTTGTCAAAATTAAGGTCCCTTTTTGGGGTACCCTAAATATTAGGTGCCGCATTATAATTGGGACCCAAAAAGGGACCCTCATTTTGACAACCACCCATGTAAATAGATAGAGTCACTGTACCAGGACCCTCCTTGCACCCTCAAATAGGGGTATATGGTCCCAAATAAGGGGCATTTAGGGGTCTAATAGAGGGTAGATGGAGGGTCTAGGTATCTTACTCGCACTATAGCACAACACCCCCCAAAGCATTCCCAAACCGCTATCCGAACTATCAAGGCGCCTAGGAAGCATAAAATCATTCTAAAACCCCCCATCCCGAACCCAAAACCCCGAACCCTAAACCCAAAACTGGTCCAACCCTTAACCCTACAACCCTAAACCAAAAAAGAAAATAACACCTACACACCGTACTGCTCGATCTTCGGTTTCGGTCTATCGATCGACAGCCCAAACCCTGACGGTCCAAGTACATAGCTATCATGTACTCTCCAAAATGGTAACTTACACAACTACTACCCTAAACCCGAGTACTTAATTATTGGGTCCTTTGGACCCTTAGGTTAGGGAAACCGTGGCTGCCAAGCAACCTTGAAGTTTTTTGTGAAACGAGGGACAGGCCCAAGGTTCAGGGTTTGGAGTCTGTTTTATGACATAGCTAGTGTTAACTTATAGTGTATCGACATCACTAGTGAATGTGAATAGCGTTATTGCGGTGGGTTCAGGGATTGAAGAGTTCTACGCTTTTTTGGATTCGGGTTTGAGGCGTAGGGTTTTGGGGTTTTCACACCAGGACGATGGGCCTGTTGCTGGCGCGCTGAAGCATCTCAGGTAGCATGGGCCCAAGCCAGCGACAGACAGAAGGATGCAGCACAGGCGGCTTCCACGACCCATGGCGGCATGGATCCTACGTGGTAGTTATGTGACTCGGATCAAACCCTAAACCCTCTAGATGCAGCTGAAGGCCGTGTTTACATCGACTAGCTCCAGTAGCCCGTGCAACGTCTCTCGGGGGAAGGTACGGGTCCTACCAGCGGTGTACTACGGTATAACACTCACAATAAGGATCCCTGAGGACAGTATTACTCACTACCCGGGTTTCTGGATTGGCTTTTGGACCGTCTGAAGAGGCAGGCATCCATCAGCCGTGCGTCTTGGCCCTCCTGCAGGGTACTGAGAAGACACCACACACAGATATTCCTGCATAATTGTACCTACTTGTCCAGTTTCCTCGGGAACTAAGGGTTAACCTTTGGGAATATACTAATATTGGGATGAAAACACAGGCCTTATATATATAGTACCCAAAAAGGTCAATCGTAACCTACTCGACGACTACCAGGATTAATACTGTAAAGTCTTAGCCGGAGATCTCCGGTTGTAGGGCAACCGTCAAGCCAGAAATGCACCACCGACGGTTTAGGGTTGGTTGGTTGAGGGTTTAGGGTTTAAGGTTCCTGAAACTTTCGCGATTTGAGTCTTCTGAATCTTCGTCTGAACTTCTCGTTCCTGCGTAGGGTGCAGATCCGAAAGCCAAGGTGCAAGGAGCATTTCTTGGAAGACAGATTTCTATGCAGCAAGCGCCTGCTTTGGGACTACTCAAGAAGTCTTCAGACAACGTCGCAGTACAGGAGTGCTTATAAGCCCTAATTAAGCAGATCCTTAGACATTAGACCCGAAAAGCTGCAACAAAAAACTAAAAGGGGCCTCTCAGGAAGCCCTTGGGGGCCAGATGACAACCAGGAGCTCAAAGGTCCCTCCACGACGCGTGCTCGACTCCCTTCAGCTCCTCCTCACCTGCAGGACCACGGTTTGCCCCAAAACCATCATTTGAAAGTTCTTCAGCAAGGCTTCCACCACCTCCAATCCTCCGCCAGCGCAGAGTACGCGACGTCCAGCCCGTTGCTGCCCCCAAGCCGGCGCAGGTTCAATCGGGCCGACGGGGGCATCGTGCCGCCTACTTGCTGCCGGGCCTTTGGGACTGCCGGGAGAGGCGCTTCTCGCCAACGCGGGCGCTGTGGTGCCGGTGAAGGCATTACGGGGCCCTCGGCGGGGAGGGATTTGCCAGGACAGGAGCCTGGTGTAGTCCGGCCCCAGATTTACCAGCGCTTGGCGCAGGAAAGGAGCAATCCCGGGGTGACGAAGGGTTGCAGATGGTTGCAGGGTTTAGGGTTCAGGGACTAAGCGTGTAGGGTTTATAGGGTTTAGGAGCGCGCTTTCAGTGTTTTAGGGCTTGAAGGTTTGTAGGGCTTCAGGCTTGTAGGGTTTGCAAGAGTGAGGACTTGAGGCAAATTGACATGGAATCGAGGAACCACACGTCTGTGCTACCCCACCTGAACTTGTTAGAGTCCGGTTTTCAGCGGGCACCAACATGAAGTCCGAACTCGAGTTTGTAAACAAACGCCGCAAGAGCCCGAAACCCAACCCCTGAACGCCTACCTATAGTCTCCATTGTAGTTCCTTTTTTGGTTAACCAGTTTTATGAGTAGGACCCTATAATAGAGATTTTGGTGAACCAAAAAAAGGAACTACAATCACAATGGAGACTATAGATAGACACCAAACCAACAGGAGATCCGACACCACACTCTCTGCCGTTTGGGCTCTACACACTAAACACGAAGGAATCCCGTGCAACCCTTGCCCTTGTAACCGCATCGTTATGCTCTAATTACTCCTGAAAGAAATCGGGATCCGTGACAGAAAACCCCGGTGAAGGAATATTATTGGACCCTCTGGTTACTCCCTACACCAGCCTTCCCCTTAACTGTGTGGAAGAACTCCCTTACGCGATTAAAGTAACAGGCTCCGGTCCGAACTAGGGCAACGACCCCCAACCAGGCCACACCGCGTCCACTTGCTGCTCCTGCGCGATCTTGCCTCGGTGTTTGAGGTCTTAGGGTACCAGTAAGTAACGTGTTACAAGGGTCTCAACGGTTTAGCTACAGCCTTCGTTGGTTCATACTGTTGATGATATGAATCCTGCATGACCCAAAATAAGGAATATACCATAATTCCCCCTTTATTCCTTATTATGGGTAATGCAGGATTTATATCATCAGCCGCACGTCTCCGAAGGGTTTTGTAGGGACAGAGAGTATGAGGCCGTTCAGGGCTTCAGGGCTCAAGGCTTACGGGTCATTGCGGTGGTTTAGGGTTTAGGGTTTAGGGTTTAGGGTTTAGGGTTTAGGGTTTAGGGTTTTGGGTTTAGGGTTTAGGGTTTAGGGTTTAGGGTTTTGGGTTTAGGGTTTAGGGTTTAGGGTTTAGGGTCATTGTTCTGCGCCTAAGACCTTCACTTACTCAATCCCCTGATCCTTGAGTCCCCTAGCCCTAAACCCCAAAATCCTAAACCCCGAATATCCGGATACCCTGATCCCTTCAGTGCATCCGGAGATCCCGCAACCCAATCATCTTTTGCGTCTCTGGGGTATGTTAGACTGGTGCAATCGTTTGGATACTTGAGAGGCTCCTTTATAAGTCCTTTAAGGGTTTTTTCGGGGTCCTTTGAGGATATCTTGAAGGTCTCTGAAGTTTCGACCCAAAGCTACGGTTCGCGGTTTAGCGTTCAAGGGTTAGGGTTTAGCGCTCGAACCTTAGGTCAAGACTGGCTTGCTAAACGAGCCTGGCTACTTCATCAGTCAATAGCTCAGCCCCGAATAACTTAAAACCTGCTTATAAAGTTTTTGAAACGCATACATCGAAATCAGGAATTAAGGTCCAAGTACGGCTTAAGCAGTAGTTAACTAAACAGCCCAAAGTAGGTCAAATCATGGCCTGGACACCTTTAAAAGGCTATTTGTCTACCTACTTCCGGGGTCCAGAGTCCAGGTAGCCCTTTTTGAGAGTTTCTAAACCCTAAACCCTAAACCTTAAACCCTAAGCCCTAAACCCTGACCCTCTGCAGGTTGGCGCTTTAAGGCTGACCTTCAGGTAGGTGATCGAAGGCCAGCCTCGCTGGTGATATTCAGAAGCCACCCTCGGTTTAGGGTTTAGGGGTCCTGAATCCCAAACCCCCAGAATCCCCAAAACCCTGAAGTCATCTAGAATCTAAACTATACCTGTAGCCGAAAAGACCAGGAACTGTATATTGAAAGCATTATAAGGCACCCTACACAGGTAGGTCTTGTTGGCTACAGATAAACTCTAAATACTAGACCCCAAACCCCAAAAACTGTAAAGCCAAAACCTGAGCCCAACCCAATCTCCAGCGAAGCGCTGCACCGCAGACTAAGCCCCAAACCCTTGTAGCTCCCCTCGTATGTGGTTTAG
This sequence comes from Symbiodinium sp. CCMP2592, assembly GCA_905221615.1. Lineage (NCBI taxonomy): Eukaryota > Dinophyceae > Suessiales > Symbiodiniaceae > Symbiodinium > Symbiodinium sp. CCMP2592. The sequence goes on from CAJNDT010005858.1 coordinate 799,673, forward strand.
GGTAGTAATATCCCGAAGACTCCATGTACATAAATCGTACCTCTTTTGCAGTCGTTAAACATTGCCTGCTCTGGTCTGTTTGGAGTCTTATAGGGCCACAGTAATCCTAGCTAAACCACTACGCTGCAAACCCTAAACCCTAGCTAAAGCCATGTCTTCTCACTGGGCTGCAAATCCTAAACCCGAAAACCGGAAACTCGAGCTAAACGCCATATTCTCTCTTGGCCGCAAATCCTAAACCCTAAACCCCCCTTGCTAAACCCATATCTTAACCCATCTTCTCACTGGGCTGCAAATCTAAACCCTAGCTAAACCCATCTTCTCACTCTAAACCCTAGCTAAACCCATCTTCTCACTCTAAACCCTAGCTAAACCCATATTCTGACTGGGCTGCAAATCAGGTCAACATTGGCATAGTTGTTCACGTTCTTGCCAGACGGCACCTTGTCGGACGACCGGCTGCAACTAAGGGTCCTCTAAACCTAAGCCCCCTAGCCCTAAACCCCTACAGCCCTAAACCTTAAACCCTAAACCCCTAAACTCCAAAACCCCTAAACCCTGAACTCAAACCCTAAACTCTAGACTCTAGATCGAGTCGATAAGTTTCAGAGTACACCGACCCTAGGGCTTCACTGTTTTGGATACAGATGCTATCCCAAAACGTCCGAAGTACCGACATGGTACGATGAAGGGTTTCAGCAAAAAGGAATCATGACTAAGATTTGGGAAAGGCTCCCTCATGACAATAATTACCCTAGGACTTTTTGGCTAATTACAAAAGAATGCACTGCTGCGCCTCAACGAAGGCATCAGCCAGCCGAATGAACTCGGCATTTGCGTTCAAGTCGTCCTGCCCCCCCAAACACCAAATCCTAAGCCCTAAACCCTACACCACCCTACATCCTCAATCCCGCCAGAAATTTTGGTCATATAGGGTACTATAATTCTAATAAGGACCCCACCCAAAATCAAAATAGTATTGGTAATTATTGAGGGCCCCTGTAGTACGTCCGCCTTTAGGGTGCGGCGGGGCGCTGCACTTATAAATCCCCACACAGTTGGAAACCGGATTCAGGCCAAATAGTGCTGGGATTCCATCTAAAGTACTCTCAAGGTTTGTAGGCCCTGCACCCCTACACCCTACACCCTAAACCCTAAACCTTAAACCCTCAACCCTAAAACCCTAAACCCTAAACCTTAAACTCTCAACCCTAAACCCTCAACCCTAAACCCTGTACGATCTAGGGACGGCTTTGGGATTCAGGATGACCCTCTTTGGAGGACTATGCGGGCCCCGGTTGATAATATATAGGGGCCCTTCATGATTAGACTAGGGCTCCTTTAAAGGTATCTACAAGGGCCACAATCAGAAAAGGGCTCCTTTAAAGGGATCTATAAGGGTTACTAAAAAGGATCCATAAGGGTACTGTAGTATAGGGGCCTTAATAATTAGACTAGGGTTCCTTTAAAGGGATCTATAAGGGCCAATGTAAGGGATCCATAAGGGTACCATTAGTATAGGGGCCTTAATCTAATTAGAATATGGTTTTGGGGCCCATGATACTATAACTACAATAAGGAACCCCTCAAAATAGTATAGGCAATTACTCAGGTCCTTATTGTGGATAGGGAGGCCGCAGAATGAGTGTGCTTTCCTGGTGCTTTGGGCTTAAACGGTGCAGAGAAATCGCTGAATCTGGATTCCACCGTTGCAGCCACACTTACAACCTGTGACCGCGACTTTGAAAACACCGAGCCCTAACGACCCTGTAGGGAGCTTGATGCTAGAGGCCCAAACCCGGAACTCCAAACCCTGAACCCTAAACCCTCCGGTTTAAAGGAGGCTTTCATCACTAGCCAGATGACTGAGCTAGGTTCCTCAGTAGCCCCTAGATAATAAGGATACCCTTTTTCTTAATATTCTGTTGTGCTAAGGGGACCCTAAAACAGAAAATGCAAAAAGGCACTACTCAGGAACCTAGTGAGTCACTGAGCAAGAACGACCTACTTCGAGTTTCGGCTTTAGTAGTTTAGGAGCATTGATAGAAAAATGAGGGCATTTGGCGTTGTTGTAGTAGAATTCAAGCACCGAAACCGACTGGTTGGCCTAATCATTGGAATGGTGCTTGGGTGTAGTAGTAGGTTTTACTACCATGATAATGAGGAGCGCTAAGGAATGGTATTTTTGGTAAGCGGTATGGTTTGCAAGGCATAGAGCTCTAGGCCTTCAGGACGTTGGCTGCGCTCCTGAATCCTACGCACCCTCACCCTCGCTAGTTTCTTGGGGGTTCAGGAGCCCTGGCTGGATAACCGTGAGCATCAACTGATCAAACTCAGCAGGCGCGCATGGAGGAAGCCACAAGCACCTGTCCAGCTCCGTCCAGGGAAGGGGGCCAACGTCTCCTCTCCGCAGTCCCTTCTCTTGGCTCCCCGTTGTATTAGCCCAGGCTTGCCATCAAGCTTGTCGGTAACTTGTACCCCAACGAAGCTGATGCCATAGCATCCACAAGGGACGCAAACAGCGCAGCCAGGCCCGCAACTCCTTGTCTTGCAAGATTGGCCGAGTGTATGACCTAGGGCCTGGGATCGGGGCCATTTTTGTGCCAATCTCCTGAAACATTGAGTGCAGCTGGCTGAATCGAAAGCCAGTGCAAGGCTTGAAAGGAGTTGCTGATAGATCCGACGACAGAAACTAGAGGGTATTGGGGCTTAAGGCTTCAATCGCCGCATCTTGGGGCTTTAAGGCTTGAGGGCCTTCACGACCCCTCATCCTCTCGATTTCGGGCCTTCATGTCAAGGTTATTTGAAGTTGAGGAGTCATCATAAATAAGGTTTTAGGGCTTATTGTGGGTTTTAGGGTTTAGGGTGTATAGGACTGAGAGTTTATCACAAACGAGGCTTCAGGGCTTAATTTGGGGTTCAGGGTTTATAGGGTATCAGGGTTTATAGGGTCTAATGCTTAGAGTGTGGGTTTGGGTTCAGGGTTTAGGGCTTGGTTTAGGATATGGGTTGGGCTCTGTACTATTGCTATATTCCGAAGGAATAATGCAGCTTGGTTTTTGCGACCCTTGGACCTGTAAACTTCATCGTAACTTAAGCCCTGAACCCTAAACCCCTGAACCCTAACCCGCAAACCCTGGGCCTGTGTTGCCATGGCCACAAAAGTGATGATCTGCTCTGATCCAAACTCGATGAAGGTCCACCTGGCGGCACTCTGTCCCTGCTGCACAGAAACTCCAGAAGCACGCAGAACACACGTGTCCTGACTCTAGTTTAAAAATACGTAGGTCCTTCTCTGTTGAGCCTTGGGAGTGTCAACACAACACTGAACTCTGAAAGGCCGTAGCTTACCTTTGGTTAGTAGGGAATGGAGGAATGGGGACAATTATAACTACTCTTACTACCATTCTTCCATTCCCTTCTTACCAAAGGGAAGGAAAAGGCCTTCGAACGCTAAGTCCCAGCAGCCTAGCTCTCCGTAGGCCTATGAAAGATCAACCCATCTTACTGCTCTGATGCTAAACCCTAAGGCTCTAAGGGCTCTTGTTTTAAGGCTTTTGGGCCCAAAGACCATAGTATGTAAGGCTTTTGGGCTAATTTGAGCCTTAGGATAATGTTCTGCTGTGGAACTTTCTGCGAGCTAACTGCTAACACTCACGTGGTCCAAAGCAGGTACCATCTGCTGACTGTACATCTCGAAGTGGGTACGATGTCTGCACCTGCTGCCTTATGCAAAGGTAGAAGGACACAACAACTCGAATTGCCCAGACCTTCCCAAATCCGTGAAGTAAGGAACAGAACTTAAATGAGAATGATTAGGACCAAGCACAGCACTGCAGGCTGGGCAGTGACTTATAGGGTTCATTCAGGGTGTGCAGGGTTCAGGGTATCGGGGCTTAGAACTTCAAACGCCTCACACAGCGACCCAAGCAGCTCTGCGCAGGCCTTCTCATGGAGAGGATGGCTTTGACAGCCGCCATTCCATTGTTGGAAATCAAGATCTCGCAAGGACAGGAGATTTCGATTAGTAGCCCAGATACCTATTAGGTTTACTATCCTGAGACCTTGCATTAGGCCCAAGAACACCCTATGCCCCGATAAACATGTTAAAGCCCAATGGCTTGCTGAGCGGAGAGACTCGGTGGTTTGTCGATTCGGGATATAGGCTTTGGCATCGCGCGCCACATCATAGTAGACCCCACTGCCGAGCTCACTAATAATAATAATAATAATCATAATCATAATCATAATAATAATAACAATAATAATGGGCAAGTGTATAGAATTGGGACCGAAGCTGCCTGTTGTAGGATTTCTGGGATCACAATTACGACCATCTCGGAAAGGCTCGCTTTAACAAAAAGTGTCACTGAACCCGAGAAGCCCTAAACCCAAACCCGAAGTAGGAAACGGGTCGAGGCCGCGGTGTGCACAAATAAGATATCGTTGCCGGACCGAATTGGCTGTTTGTGCTCTCACTTTTTGAGGTTGAGTGTTTTGGGGCTTGCGTAGCGAGTTGGAACCGTGTAGGGTTTTCGGCTGTCTGGTAATTTGGGGCTGTGGGGTTTGGTTTGATCTTTTGTTGTTTAGGGTTGTTTTGGGTAGAAGCAAGCTTTCAGAATGCCTCACCTGCACATGCAGGTGTCTCCGCAAGCTGGGCCCATGGAGGGCCTATGCGAGAAAACCGAACGGTAGCTATCGGTAAATGGTACAGCAAACCCTGGGTCCTGAGTAGCTATACGGGGGATTCTTACACCAACTGTAGAACCCTTGGTTTCTACTATATTGGTACTTAGGACTCCACGGGCTGATGAGTGACGATCGCAAAGCCCTAAAGCTCCACAGACTCGCAGCAAGTTGCCCCTTGTCCCAGAAACCACATACTCTTTGAGGGGTATGGGAGTTCTCCAGGCTCAATGTCAGTCTATCATTGTGCCGAAGCAAAAAGCCACGAACCCGACACCTCCTGACCCCAAAACTAATCCGAAGCGGAATAAGCCTTGCGGATCACCCGCTTGCCCTGCCGCTCCTGTTCGCAGACTCGGGGTGTCAAATGAAAGCACATGTGCTGTGGAGTGTTCCACCCTGATTGGAAATTGTTCTGGTGCAAACCAAAGTATACACTTGCCAGGGGGGACACTCTTACCAACAATGTACCCCTGTAAAATACTCAACAGGCGGGGTTGTGGGGTCCAGGTAAAGGTTTCGGTCTAGGGAAGCCCGGAATGCAAGCTGCAGGAAACCGCAACTCCAAACACAAAGCCCCTGACCCTATGCACAACTCTGAGCTTTAACCCTACAGCACTGAACTTCTAGGTTGGCCCTTGAAGAGCCACTGAAACATATTCGTGAAGCAAGGTCTTCCGAAGCCATGCCCCAAAGTCCTAGATCCCTCAACTCCCAAGCCCCAAAACCCTAAACCCTGCCCTTAACATCCCTCATCCCTAAGCCCGTAGACTCCAAACCTCTAAACCCGAACCCCCAGACCCGAAACCCTAAGCCCCTAAATCCTAAACCCCTTATAAACCTAAGACCCCTACACCACACTTAAAGAACTGCGGGAGCCCATCCTCCGACCTCAAAATCAGAAGTTTCGAGATGCCACACTTCCTAAGCACAACCTCAACTAGGGCTTAGGCTTTCGGGTTTAGGGCTTCGGGTTCAGGGTTTCGGGTTTAGGATTCAGGGCTAAGGGTATCCTAAGCACAACCTCAACTTTTGAATCCGATGCCCTTCACCTGCGGCCCTGACAGCTGTAAACAGTACCTGCCTTACTTTGTTACTACCTTGAGGTCTGGCAGTTCTGCAGGCCTCAAGGGTGAGCAGTGAAACAGCCTCGACCCCTAGGCGATATATCTTCACATGGCAGTTTCCGAAAATAGGGGACCCTAACAAAGTACCGTAAATAGTGGCATCCTCATAATTATAACGACCCCAAGAGAAGGTACCCCCAATGTTCGGAAACTCCCACATCGATAAGCCCGCCTACACCGAAATTCTGGAACCCACACGACTCAACAGTCATTCCCAGCACCCGGGCACCGGAAGGCCTTGACATATGTAGCCAAGGGGTTGAGATTCATGGCTGTCCTGGGAAAGGTCGTTGGCTCCGAGTTTCGGCTCATATGGCAATCCGACCTCCCAGTTGAATAAATCACCCACCCCCTGCAGCAACCCTCAATGCACAAACGGACATCCCCCTGTATGTACACGCACACATAAATATCTACATGCATGTATACGTACATACCTACATATGTATACACATACGTGAGGTAAGGACCCCTCTTTGAGACCCTATGTATCGTGAGGCGTCTTATCCCGTCGATGAGAAACCAAGCCCTCAGTTCCGGAAATGCGAAATGTGCAACTGGATCCATTGTATTGAATGAGAATACTCAAACTCGTACATCCCATTCTTGTACATTTTGCAAAACCTTGTATACTACAGTATAGTACATTATGTTACAGTTGGTATACCCAGCCTTTCCTCCCCCAGGGCCCCGGCGAAGGCTTGTTGTTGCGTCGACGTCACGACAAAAAATTCCGAAAAGGCTTCGGCGACCGCAGACCCAGGTGGCTCTCAATTTGGAAGACGGGTCTAGGTTTAGTGAGGCCCTTCATTCCCCAAGGCTCCATGTGCCCATATAGTATATGCTTAAACTACCTTGAAGAGGTTCCTGCATAGATACTTTCGGGCCAAAACTCACAGTAAACTCTACAGTAGAAGCCCAAGAGTTGGAAACGAAATAGCCTTAATGCTTAAGAGTAATGCATAGGGAATCCCAGCGCTATTTGACCTTAACCCGGTTTCCAACTTTATGGGCTTTGCTGTAGGACAAGAGGGTTTAGGGTTTAAGGGTTTAGGGTTCAGGATTTATGGGCCTTTAGGTTCCTGGGGTTAGGGTTTGAGGCTTTAGTTTACTGTAGTATGCCATGTCGGCCCATGACGTAGGCTTAGACTTCAGGGCGAGGCTGCTCCCTTGTCAAATCCCGGGTTTAGGGTTTGGAGTTAGGGTTTGGAGTTTAGGGTTTGAGGTCTGAGGTTTGGGGTTTGGAGTTTAGAATTTGAGGTTTCGGGTTCTAAACCCAAGAGTAGCCTAGGAATAAAAAGGGTGCCCTTTTTGGATTAAAGGGGCTTATAAGGGAACCTGATCCCCCAAAAAAGGGAATAAGGGCCTACTCTAGGTCCGAGGGTTTAGGGTTGGGAGTATTGGGCCGCACTTGCTTTCAAGACTGTCTCCGCCCTGAACGAATCTAAGGATCTCTACCTTTCCACAGGCATTGCTCTATACAGCTAATCGCCCCCCAAAACGGGTCCCTTCAAACGATGCGCCTACACACTACCCCAAAATCCTCTGCCAACGTATTAGAATCTCCGACCATGCAACTCATGTTTCCGAGATACGTAGACACTAAACTCTGCATCCTCCAACCTACGAGGGCGCTCACATAGGGTTGAGGGATTGATGTCGGTTGCAAAAACCGTCTTTAGCATAGACTACTACAGAGACTTTGTTACTGCGAGTACTGCTGCTGGCTGCTTGTAGTTCCAATTGCTGAGCACAGACGGAAAATAGTTAAATCGATACATAACAGTGATGAACACATATTAAATGTAAGCATGCATACATATACATATTTGTAGATGTAGATGCGGATGTAGTCGTAGATGTAAATGCACATGTATATGTACTTGTATATGTATAAGTCTATGTATATGTGATATGTATATATATATATATATGCCTGGTAAGATATCTGTATATACGCGCACCTGCCCTGTGTTTGATTTGTTTGAGAGCTAGTTGTATATATATATATATATATACACATACATTTGTACTTGTGTAAACTTTGAAATGTATGTGTATACGTATACGTGCGCAGCAATGCCACTTTTTGAAAGGAGTGAAAGCGCACTTCTTATCATCTCAGCCGATCCGGTCCAAGCATACGTTCATGCGAGAAAACTCAGATGGAGTGGTTGACTAGGTTCTCGAGTAGCCCCTGTGTAATAAGGGTAGTTTTCATCAGGGGACGCTAAAACAAAAAGGGCAAAAGAGTACTACTCAGGAACCTAGTAGGCCCCAAACCCATACAGTCCCTTGTAGAGCTCTTTAAGGAACCTCGGCGTTGCCTAGATTATCGTACCCCATGGAAGGATCGGTGACAACCATGAGACCCTGTCGATGGCCAACACGTCCCATGTTTCCATCGGCAGAAGCCGATCTTCTTTCAGTTTTGGGTATTAAAGAGCAACATGCCCCCAGGACTGCAAGTATATATACAAGTAGTACCTACTTCGGGGTCTAAAGTCTATAAGTTTTCCCTACTTTGGCCTACGTTACTAAAGGATCTCCAATGCTCGAAGCGGAGGGGCTTTGGACCGGCCTTGGGAGATCTGGAACTAGCTTCGCGCCGCGATGTGTCCGGGGATTTTGGTCGTTGGTAGGTGCTGCAAAGGATTTCTGCAGACGTCATTCCCCATATTGAGTTGTTGGAGATAGATACCCAAGATGACTTTGAAAACCTTTCAAGACAGCTGAAACCAATGGGTTCAGTAATGATTATCAATAAGGAAGGTCCAGGGAAGGAAGACGGCCCTGGTCAACTGCTTCAGTGCTGTAGCTGCTGAACCTGTATATTGGAACTCAATCTATGACACAGCAGCTTGGTCTATAACGTTTGGGACAAAACGTCACGACTCACGTCAGCCCTTCGACAAGCATGCACTTACTTCACCACTACCTCTTGGCATGAAAAGGCTTACATCAAATCGAAGAAAAGTACTGACCCAATAAGTCCAAAGGTTGCGCAGTGGAGAATGGCTGCACCTGTAGTCTCCATTGCAGGTCCTTCTTGGTTTAACCGATTCCTGTAACGTATCTCAAAAAGCAACCATAATGGAGACCGTATAACGTTGGCCCCAAGTGCTTGTTCCTAGGCGAAACTGCCTTCCTGCATTAATCTAGAAATTGCAGGAACCCTACGAAAAAAGCAAAGGCCGGGATGATACTTAGAAGGAGATTCGGGGCCTAGCGCAAACAGTATGCTGATATTATTGAGGGGCTGCAAGGGATAGCCTAAGTATGCCGACCCATGTGTTTCTTGTGTTCTCGGGTCTGATGGGACAGCCCCAAGGCACCTGAGAATCCCAGAATGTTGTATTTGTGTGTACCCGAAAACTTGCCCCAACAGTGGATTGTACTAGTGTAAGTGTTCGGGGCCTGAGTGGTTTTTCAGCTCACTGGGCACGTACATGAATGTGTGTATGTGTATATGTGTATATATGCATATGTATATATATATATATATGTATATATACATACATAAACACAATATTTATGCCTGCGCATGCACGCATGGTATGCATGTATATGTATGTAGGCACGTATGTATGTATGAATGTATATGCATGAGTGTATGTATGAGTGAATCTGTCTGTATGTACATATGTACGTATGTTATGTGTGTATGCATATGTAGATGTATATATATATATATATGTATATGTTCGCATAAATGTATGTGCAGATGTATGTGTATATGTATATGCATGTATGAGTATCAGTGTAATTCTGAGTGTATGAGTGTATGAACGTATGTAAGTACGTAAGTATGAAGGAAATGTATGTTCGGGCCCAAACAAACCCCAAACTGAACACACAAGCTTGCAAGCCCCGGCTGATAAACACCCGCACATCGCAGCTCGGGCAAGAGTTGCATGTGCCGTGGCACAACAGCTCACTCATTCGAAGATGACGGCCCGTGACCTTGGGCAGCGGGCTTGTGACTGCTGTTGCCCTGGGGGTCTATGTGCCCCATGTTGGCCCTAAACAGGGACTGCTTCATTGCAAGAGAATGAAATTAATCACTAGGCATGGACCCCCTTCATGGAGAAGACTTGCAGAGAACATAATGAGTTTTCCGCTTTGGTTAGGAGTTTGGGGTTTATGTCTGGGACCCTGGGACATGGATTAGGTGGTCTGATCAATCGCGTGTGTTGCGCTTCATCACAGGACTGTCACAGGACTACATCTGCAACGGGAGTCAGCGAGAGCCCGGGAATATTTTTCAAAGAAATGTGTAACTGGTGCACGCGCATGCATCATGGCCCCGGTGCCATGCAGCTCGTGTGCGAGTTATAGAAACTTCTGCTCGCACTGACATTTGATGACACGATCGGTGCGTCTAAATCTGCGCAACTGGCATGCGGAAATTGTCAGACCTGCCGTAAACCCCACAAAGTTAGAAAACTTGTTTAAGGCCAAATAGTGCTGGGATTCCCCTATACATTACTCTTAAGGATTAAGGCTAATGGGTTTCCAACTTTTAGGCTTCTACTGTACCCATAGAGAAATGAATACCTTATACGGTATCCATACGCTGCACTTGTAGTAACGGGCATTATACGTCACAGCCCCAATACAGTCGAACTACACGGCCCACCCCCCCTTTCAGAATACTATCAAGGATCCGTCTATTGCACCATGAACCCGAAAAAACTAGACCTGAGCTAAACCCTATGAACCCCAAACCGTAAACTCAACTTCCCCAGCCCTAAACCCTTAAACCCAACCCCCAAACCCTGAACCCTCAAAACCCTAAACCCCCCACCCCTACACCCCCAAACACCGAACCCTAAACCCCCAAACCCTAAACCCCAACCCCCCCTCAACCCTGAATCCTAAACCCCTAAACCTGAACCTCTAACCCTGAACCCCTAAACCCCTAAACCCTAAGAACCCTCAAAACCCCCTAAACCCTCAAAAGCCTAAAGCCTAAAAAACCATCCAAACCCTAAACCCTACGTAAACCCTCATAACCCTCAACCCTAAACCCTCAAAGCCCTACATCCTCAAAGCCCTGAACCCTAAACCCTCAAAGCCCTGAACCCTCAAAACCCTCAACGCCCTTACCCCTCAACCCTAAACCCTCAAAACCCTAAACCCTAAACCTCAAAGCCCTAAAACCCGAAGAAAATGGACCCAAGCCATCCTCAGAGCAGCACTTCAAAGGCACCGCTTCCTCTTCGGCCTTCGCTGAAATCTGTTTCGGGGCTTTGGGTTATTTTGTTTATGTGCAATGGCTTCTGGGGTTTAGGATTTGCGGGTGCAGGATTTAGGGGGTCAAAGTGCTGAAGTTTTGAAGGCTTTGGGAGTTTAGGGTTTTGAGGGTTTAGGGCTTGGGGGTTTAGGGTTCAAGGGTTTAGGGTTTGGGAATTTGGATTCATGTTCTGGGGCTTCTAGGGTTTAGGCAGGCTTTTTGCTCAGGGTTGTGGTTGAAGGTTGAGAGGGGGGTTAAGAGTCCAGGGTTTAGGGATTCAAGAGTTCAAGAATTGCTGCTTCTTTCCACGGTGTTTATCCTTGTGCGGCTTACGGTTTTAGCTTAGGGCTTTGGGGTTGAAAGGGTATATGGAAGTAACCTGGTGCTGCATCCATTGAACCAGCTTTTGTTATGTGGTGCCACCGAAAATCTACATACACACTCCTCCGACCGTACTGAACCATTTTGATAAGCCTGTGAAGGGCAACAAGCCTGTACAGGTCATAACCACCTCGCCCAGGGATGTGATCCGGCTTAGCTGTGAAAGCTTGTGGGGCGCGTGGTTGGTATCCGGAACTTCACTGCATGTTCTGCTTGATCCTTGTTTCTTTCGATCGCGGTAGACAGACACCTCAAGACAAATTCCCTAAGTGCCCAACATACCCTACGAGACCTGAACTCTGAGCCACGAGGAATCTGTGGCAGCCTCACAGCTTCGCATCATTGACATTGATCAAGTAATGGACCCTACACCCTTGGCCCACAGCCAACATAAACAGAGCTAAGGTTTGGGGTTTAAGGTTTAAACATTCAATGCATTCGCAACCCCCCCGACTGAAGAGGGCCTGGTACCGCGGCATCTCGAATGTCTCTCTCCTTCCCACTGCTGGAAGTTTGGGAGCGATTTGGAATGGGGATTGATTTCGCGTGCGAGGTGCACATACAGCCTATACCCTCAAGGCCAAACCTCTAGGCCAAAACCCCTTACAGGTCGGGACGGAGTAACCCTACACCCTGCCCCAAAACCCTCAGGCCTAAACCCTAGACTCACTGCGGGCAGCCGTGGGACACGACAGGTTGCAGCTCGTGTCTGTCAGAAGACGATGTGTTTCAGTTGAACTCCTTCAACCCAACCGGGCTTTGAGTAGCTCAGCATGTTTACTATACCTACCTCTAGTTTCCATTGTAGCTCCTTTTCTTGGTTAACCAGTTTTATGGTTAGGACCCTATAATGGAGATTTTGGTTAACCAAAAAAGGAACTACAATGGAGACTATAGGTAGGCCATCCTGATAGTGCTACGTGGATGAAGTATGTATGTAGGTAGGTAGGTAGTACCTAGGTATGTTGGTAATTCTGTGTGTATTTACTTATGTACCTGGGGATTCCTTCGGGCTTTAATTCTTGCCCGCCCTTCTTTTCTGTTCGCTTGGTTTCGGTTAGGACGGTTTGGGACGATTAGTTATGAAATCGCTCGTTTATACAATTATTGCTCGTTTAGGAAGAAAACAGCCGATCTTGACATGCTCATCTGATGTTCAATGATGCTCTTCATCATGGAGAACGACTATCAGACGTCGGATTCTCAGCTTTTCTCAGCATCCTCGGAAGTGCTGCTCGCGCTGCTTCTCAAGTTGTAGCTTATAAGCACCCAGCATTTTCTGCATGGTGCGAAACGCACATGAAAGAGCATGGGTCCCAGAACGTCTTGCAACACGACTGATGCGACCGATGAAGTCTTCATCCGCCCAGCAGGCGGCATCTTAGTGCAGCACATGCAAGCAATAACGTTTGAACCCACAGGATCTGGAATAGCATAGCATGCATGCAAGTGTTTCAGCACCACACTCATAGGATTCGGTGCCCTGATCTGCTTTCTGCCACACTCGAGTAGCGGTATCCTTGGCTAATGTAGTACAGTCGTTGCTGCATGTTAATTTTGAAAGTCACAGACCGCGAACGAATGATTTGAAGCCGAGAAACGAGAAATGCTCCTGCATGTGCAACTTCGGCCGTACTCGGAACAGCCGAAAACCTCTTGCTTTGGATGCCCGTGCAAGGCACATGTAGCCAGCCTCGGTCGAGTATGTATGGCCTATAGCTGCTAAGGCAGAGGGGCTGGAACCAATCAAAACTATATATGTTCCGTGCTCATGATGCAGGCACATGGCGGTCATCTCATGACATAGCTGCCCTGCCACCATACATGCAGAAGGTGCCAACCACAAGCCCTCCCGGTGAAGCAACCGAAAATAGGAGTTGGCACACCGCACAGTGTACACCAGCATGAGGAAGATATCGTCAGTGCATTCCTGAGTATATATCGGATCAGCTATCTTAAGTAAGCCAAAACCTAGCAATCCTAGCAGCTGTCATTTGCGCATGCTGTTTAATGCATGCAGCTAGGATCCATCGTTCCCAAGTAATCTTCCAGCCATGATGTCATGATGGCCGTGTCGGCCCCCCGGCCACCAGTTGCGGTTGGATAAGCTGTGGCTTTCCTAGAGTATGCATCGAGCAAAAGCATAGACCATGCATGCATGCACGTATACATGCAGGTGTAATGTTTCACCAAGCATCTTTGTCATTTTGAAGGCTGACGGGGTAAAGGATCTGATGTTTGTAGACTTCTGATTTTCATGGCACCAAGCAGCATAGTGGCCATAGGCTCTCGTCAAGCGGCTTTGCAAACCTCTTCCACGAATAAGATTCATCTTGCAAAGCAGAACCAAGCCCGAGACCACAAAGTCTCGCCCCACACTTAGCTAGAATACATGCTTGCATGCACATGTAAGACTGAGCCCAATAGACCGCTAGACCAAGCCACCCAATATGCCATGTGTGGGCAGGGTCCACAAGAGCTCTGATTGGATTCGTCATCCCAGGTATGGACCACATTGGAGAAGAAGTATCATCGCGGAAAGGGGCCGCGCTCTCATCGAAGCGCCAGGGTGCACTGTCGGAGAAATCATACCACTCCTCGAAAGCAGCATGCATAAGCTTAAACCCGTCCATATAATCCAAACCCTTTCGCCTAATAGTGACCAGGTTTAACGCCTTAGGGGTATATGCAAGTGCAAGTCAAGGGTCTCGACTGCTGCAGAGATGGCACTTTCTGTTGCACTGCCATCCAGTCTTGAGGGCCATTGCCTAGCTGGTAGAATGCATGGCTTTATGATTTCGTCGTGTAGTGCAAGACAGACCATGAAGTGGAATTGCTTTACCCGGTGCCTTCCTCAAGTAGACCCAGTCGCCTTTGATCCCCACCATTGCAAAGTGCAGCTTGATGGGCCCGGCCGGGGTTGAAACCTGAGATGCAGTTGCATGCAAACGAGGTTGGGCGTTTCTTCCTGGTCGACATCATCAAATGGACACTCTTGCATGCTTATGTTGCAGCTATGAGCAGTTATGCCATTTGTGTAAAGGTCAGCGAGGTCCTTGGCAAAGGCTTCGTTCAATTTGTGGAGGGTGGAGTCGCCCCAGTAAAGTTCTGCTGGCAGCACAGCATACAGAAAGCGAGTGCAGTAGGAATGCCTTGGTTGCGTGAAACTTTTGGGCACCAATTAGCTCGATCAACCAGGATCTATAGCTCATATGGAATACTGCTCCAATAATCATCATAGGCACCCACTGCTATTCTTGAAGCCAGGGCCCTTGAAAGAAATATAGGGCTGCCACCCTTCCACCATGATTGGTAGTTTGTACTTGCCACGACCTTCGTCACCATGAACGTAGATCGGGATCGTGTGTGAAGGGACAGGTGCCCCTGGTCCGTTCATGACATGCTCAGGATCATACAAAATGTGTTTGTCCCAAAAGTCAGACAACAGCTGCTGCCATTGTGTCGTCTGCCGCAAGTCCAGTCCACCCAGCAGAAGAAAGCTGAACTCTTTCAAAAGGTAGGCAGCCCAAGTACTTGGATATATCACAGGATACCACACATTGATCTTCTTGACCAGTGGCCTCCTCTTCCGAACTGGAAGTTCAACAAAGCTTAGTTCAACAGGAGCAGTCATGCCCTGTCGATGAATCAAGCGATGTAGATTTCTGCAAGTGTTGGTCTTGCTGCTACTGGCTGCAGCTATCTTGTAGAGAATATCCAATTCTCCTAGGATCGATTACAACTTCTGCTGGAACTCAGATGACCCACATGCAGCACATACAGAAGCCTGCACAGTAGTGCAGCCTTGTATCTGTCACTGCCACCAATCTTGTAGACCAGACTTGCCATGTCTGAAGCTCCTTTGGCTGTTTCGGCCTGGGTGTAGCATATGATAGCAGGAACAGTCCTATATACATGCAAGCTAAAACAAATCCACTGACCAATCGAGACCAAGATGCCCCAGAAAGATACTTTGATATAATCTCAGAACTAACCGCCAGGTCAAGCTCGTGATCTTCTTCTGCACGTCGGATGGAGCCAGGTCCTTGTGAGAGGTTACAGTTTTAAAAGGTGTAAATGATTCATGCAATTATATCTATATATATATATGTAAATTTAACTTATATCTGTAGGGCCGGTGGCTTGTTTTATGGACTGGACCGATACAAGAGGCCATCGGGTTTTACATGCATGGGTGTGCTGCTGTTAGCTATATGTACTCTATAGCTATAGGTCTAATATATTCTAGCTAATTCACTCTGATGCATATACGTACAAGATGAAGTTGCAGGTCATACGATTTTATTTTGTTTATGGATTCGAAATAATGCACCCAAGCTTCCACCCACCAAAGAATTAAGCAGCTCGTTTCCAGCTCCACCGCGCCCTGGCTGTAGGAACAGTGATACTCCGGACTACACGTGCATATTGGCGCTTGCAGCACCGACCCTAGTTGCACAAGCATCATGCGGCAATCTTTCTTTCTCCACGGGACCGATACTCCCCGGTCAGGCATGATCTGCAGGTCATCCAATTAGCACACATACCATTAGGTTTGCGTGAATACATCAGAATTACAAGCATCTAGACTGTGCATGTTTCTGCACAAAGCACTGCCAGCTGGTTCAGTGGCACGGCCTGCACTATAAGTACATATAGGCTATTAATCTGAAAGTAAGCCCAGGGCCGACTGAAGCCAATTGATCCACCATCCACTTGTTGAAACAGACATGCAACCACTAGTACCATGCTTGCGCAGTGCATCTAAGATCGCTTCCTTTTGTTGGAAGGCTTGCTAGGAGCGGCCGAAGCAGCCCTCTTTCCCTTGATCTTGGGCGCACTGCCCCGAGGTGTGGATTTCGCCTTCGAAGGTGCCTTTGCGTGGGACCTGGTAGTTCATCGCAGATTTCGAGTCTAGGGCTTATAGGGTGTGTATAATTAGTTAATTGTCTATAGGGCTTAGGGTGTAAACCCTTGGACCCTTGGATCCCTGACAATCTATATGTATATATGTATATATATATATATACATATATTGTCAGGGATCCAATCGTCCAAGGGTTTAGGGTCGAGTGTTTTTGCAAGACAGCAGCGTATGGTATGCACGTGCCTCGCTCGGACCATCATAGCATTGATCGCCAAGTCTAGCCGGGTGCATTGGGCATAGCAGGCCAGAAGCTTTTGTTTCGTGTCCCTGATCATGATTGCAACATCTGGGATTTCTGATGCGATCAGGAAGAGCATGCAGATACACCTATACCATGCTAAATACATCCAAGTATCCGGGAGGGCGGTGTCCCCGCATCCAGAACTGCATCCTCCTGAAACTGCAACAAGGCCTTGTTGTTCGTCTCGAGATCATCAACTTTGGTCCGCAGCTCGGCGGCTAACCTGAGTTGAGTAGCTCGGGGAGTCTGAACGATAATTATATGTTCTATATATATACACATTTATGAGTTATATATATATATACTGATTATATATATATATATATATATATATATATATATATATATACATAATAATAATAATATATATATATATATATATATATATATATATATACACACATACTTTATAATTGATATAGGTATAACTTTATATATTTTGAAAATATATGATATATCGATGCCGGCCCATGCTGCTGCAATTGAGAAGAGTAGCTCGCTGGCCCGCTTCGTTCCATTCTGATGCAGCTTGTCCTGTGCCAGGTTGAATATAATCACGTACGATAGGTACAGCTGGTACATCTAGATTGAGCACAAAACACCTCCATGAAAGCTCCTTCAAGTCGTTGCCCTTGTCTACCTTCTTGCCAGTCATGTCGATGTAGACAGCGAGAACACCTTGGACACAAACAGGGGAAGGTTGCACTTAATCTATAATTGTACATGCATGTTATCCGGCGTACTGTAAAAGCACCCGTGCAATGGATCCGCCAAGATACTGAACACATCTTGGTTGGCTTGCAACACCGGAAGACACTTCTCTTTAGCTGAGCTCGCCGTCGAAGCCACAGCTGCTCGTGCATGATTAACATCCGACCTGGTTGAGCAATTGGTCCTGAACAGTACAGATCATGGATTTCCAGAGCCCAGCGATTTACACTAGTGCACACCATGGCACTGCAAGGCCGAATTCTCTGTCACCGTGTTCGTCAGCAGGCTCCTACTGGGATCCTGAAGGGCTGGTTGGGGATAGCATATTGGAGTTCGATTAAACACATGTACTAGTGGGGCTTGACCGAGTGGTTCGATCCTGGGCTACCATGCAGCTTCTAGAATCTGGTATACATTAAAATTTGCCAGCTCACATAGGTTTGTGCCTGCTTCGGGTCAATACTAGTTAGTATGCTAGCTAATCGATCAATATAAAATATGATCCATCAATTGCGTGTGTGTATATATATATATATATATATATATATTTATAGTTGTATATATATGTATAGTTGTATATATATATATATATATATATGTATATTGTATATATAATACATATTATATATATATATATATATATATATATATATACACATGCAAATGATGGATCATATCGGTTAATTATAAGTCCTGAGCTTGGGTTCCGGGTTTGCGGTCAAGCTCTCATAGGCCTGAGAGGGTATTTAGTTAGCGCCATATGCACCATAAGACCATGCAATTAATTCAATATATATTGTATGTAAGTGTTTACCATGCACATGTGACATAACCCTATGCCTCTTGCCATTAAGCCCTGAGCCCTTTACCTACAACACCAGTCCGGCCTCACACTCAAAGGAGCCCGACTGTCTGGCCGTTTGAGACTCATCGTTCCGGAAAAGAAACTCCTCCTTGGTCGGGATCTTGTACTCCTCAGCACCATGCACTTCATTTGTGCGGGTCAATCCTCTCGCGATAGCCCAGCGTTTGGAGTTCTCGATCATCGTCCTTAGAGATCGATGCAACGATTCTCTAATGATCTCGACATATGACAACCCGACTTGGTAGGGTATATAATATATTGCAGCCATGTAGCTGTGTAAATCCCTGTGCAGCCATCGATATCTCGGTTTCCCAACCTCCTTTCTTATCATTGCGTGCAAGCTGTTGGGACATCTTCTCCAGCTGAACCTCGACAGCTTTGAAGCTGCCATGCTGCAGCAAGAGTTCCCTCAGCTTCTCTCCTCAGATAGCAGGCAACACCATTACGGTTGAGGTGTAAGCTCGGGATAGTTCAGTCACCACACTAGGTACCCACAGCTAGGCATCTCAGCATAAATGTACAAGTCACTGGAGGTAGTGTCCTTATACATCCTCATGGCTTCTTCAGAGCACTTGAGCTCTCCCCGCTTGTTGGGACGGAAGTATCGATTCATCCTGGGCTAGGGCACGGCACTCACACATGCATGTAATATCATGCATGCACCTCACAAGACCCCGCAACACACATGCACACACACACACACATGCATAACCGGAACAGACCAGCATCCTCCAGTATGTGCCATCTTCATACATTGACACGGTGCTTGAACTGCTTGGGACTGGGGAGGGTGGCACAGGCGCAGACCCAGCTGGATGCCTCGGCATTGGCGTCGAGGCCTCTGTCACTGTGGGGGTGCATCGACTTGACCTCCTTGCCCGGCCCCGCTTGAATGGTTTGCCTCTCACTGGCGTAGCAACCACTCGAATCGGGTGTGGCTGGGATGGCTTGGGGTCTTCACCTTGGCGAGGAAGGCCCGGCATAAAAGCTCCTGCAATCGTAGCTTCATGCACTCCAGCTCCAGGAGTAGATCCTGCAGGCCCATATATGTTGTGAGGCCCGCGTGCTCTAGAGTCTATAATGGGGCGAAGCAGGAGGGAGAGTGTTAGATCGATCCGAGCAAAGCACATGCACACACCATCTACAAGACAGGGTCATGTATGCAAGGGAACTATATAGCATGGTGTGCACACATGTGAGTGATGCTAGTGTAGCAGGCACAACTATAGTCCTTGTGGCTCGGTGCCATCAAACGAGGCCATCTCCTGCTGGAGCTTCAGGATCCGAGCTGTCTCTTCCTCAGTTGTGCATTGCAGCAGACCACCAAGCAATCAAGAGCCCCCCTATCGATACATTTGATTGATCAAGAGTCAGCAATCTGCGCATCCAGGTCATCATCACTGATCGTTTGGCACTGATTAGACACCATTGCAAGGCCCAAGTCAAGGGACCGGCAGGTTACTGTCCTCTGCACAGGCATGTTGCTCCTAAAATTTGTGCCTCAAACATCATAT
The DNA here is from genome assembly GCA_905221615.1 of Symbiodinium sp. CCMP2592. Lineage (NCBI taxonomy): Eukaryota > Dinophyceae > Suessiales > Symbiodiniaceae > Symbiodinium > Symbiodinium sp. CCMP2592. The sequence goes on from CAJNDT010005858.1 coordinate 819,361, forward strand.
CAGGGTGGCAAAACTGCACAGAGTACCGAATCGCAGCAAAAGTGTGAAATGCAAACGAGCAAAAACACCGAAATCCCAGTTTGCGCCTTTTGCTTCTTTTTGCGCCCGCTTTGCGCGAGTTTGCGCCCGATTTGCGGGCAAATCTGCTCGTAATATTTTGCTACAGCATGATAAGGATATATTTAAAGTTTTGACACCATATGGTTGGAAAACACCCTAAACCATATCGTTGCCCTCCCGCTGAGACCCACTCAGTTGCCCTCATGGGCAGCCAAGAGATCCTCTCGAAGAGGGTCTCCAGCAAGCACCTGAAGACTGCACAGATCGACCTGGAATGTTCTCGCGTGTAGTGTAGTGATCTGAAACCATTTAAGACTAGGAGCTGTCTCCTTCAGCTCTGCATCGAATGCATCCACAGTGCTTTGCCACGATTCGGGAACACAAAGGTTCTTGTTGGCAAGCAGATATGCCCACACTTCAATCATCTCCGACTCAGCCCACGTGTCCCCTAGCTCCATCGCAACGAACAGTTCCTTATCTGTGGCACCCGGGGGGATCGCAGCCTTCTGCCGCATGGATAGCCGAGGCGTCATCGATGCCTTCTCCTGCTCCCAGAGCTCGAGAAGCTTCTTGCCAAACTCTTTGGTGTAGACCCTGGGCCAGATAGGGTTTTTGGGTTAGGGTTTGGGGTTTATGGTTTAAGGGCTTGCTGGGAGATATGGATCTAATGTGGTGGGGAAGGGAGACACACAGGGAGAGAGAGAGAGAGAGAGAGAGAGAGAGAGAGAGAGAGAGAGAGAGAGAGAGAGAGACAAAGAGACCAAGGACAGCAGGCTTACAAAAGTCAGAGCTCCAAGGTCAGTGCTATAAATTAAGTTAACAGATCAGATCATCTAGGCTAGCTGAAAAGCACACTGTAGAGCTAAGGGCCTGGCCCAGTTTTTTTCAACTCATTCTTGAGGCCTGTAAACTTCTTGACACCAGTTGGAGCTTGGTAGCGACCTGTGGTGGCAAGGTTTCAGAGTACGTGTGTTCGGGACATGAAGACCCTAGGCCTGGGTTGTTATAGTTTGTATAGGGCATGGGTTTGGGTGTATGTCGTGGCCAAGCATGCAGGTATTAGAGCATGTGCACATCACAGGTGAACTGCGTGCATAAGTCTCGAGCGAACAGTCCGAAATTCCGTGGCGGACTTCATATCATCACGGCATATGTGCCCAGCTGCATCCTGCAGGCATGAGTCACACTTTCAACATAAACATGCATATCGACCCCAGCTTGCAAACCAATCAAAGTCCCAAGCCTCAAGGCCCTCGACCAGAATGGTCGAATTGGACCAGACACACGTTGGCTTCGGCGTCGGGCTCCCAAAGCATTGTTGCCAAAAGTGGGCCTTGTAGACCTGGGCTGCATTCGGGCTTGGCGGGATTTAGCGCTGTACATATTATATATAGTACAGATATGGATGTATACATTAATTCAAAATACACATGCATGCACATGTAGACTATCTATATATATAATTTATGATTTAATTCATGCCTATATATATATATGTATATATATATATATATATATATGTATATCATGGGCACTAATAAATCATGTGTGTATATATATATATATATGATATATTATAAGCTTGCATGTGTGCATGTATACATATATATGTATATATATATATATATGATATATAATTCAATATATATATATATATATATATGCACGTATCTTAACAGGTGTGCAGGAATGTGAACTTGCATGCATCTATATATATATAAATACATGCATATAATATAATATGCATGCATGCATGTAATACATGCCATCTGTAGTTAGCGTGTATGTGTACGTGCATCAGGTACACACATGCAACGGTCGATCACTAGAAGGCCACTCATATGTTCATGCATACAATGTATACATGAATGTGCACAGAAACACTATTATATAATTCGATGGTACAACACAACACACCCTGAAGCCCAACTTAAGACCTGCAGGATCCCAGCCTTGTAGCAGCATGCAATGCAAGATCACTCAGTCAGACTAAACCTCCAGGCAACTGAATCCCTCAGAATGCTTCTGAAGCAACTGTAATACTTGGCTTGTGCAACTCATAGAAACCCTTTTAAAATCCAAAATCCCGATCCATCCTCAAAGGCTTCAGAGCCATTCAGCAGGGCCCGTGATGATGCACGTGCAACGGAAGGCCTGGATCCATGCATTTAACAGCTGTAACATGCAGCTGCATATGGTTTCAGGGTTACAGATGGTCTATATACAGTATACATATAATTTGGACAAGCCACAAAGCAGACCTTGTTGACAAACCATGAGAACCGGCGGTTGAAGGGTAGGACTTGCTCGCTCCCAAGAGGCTGCTCCACAAGAAATATTCCATGCACAGCCAAGATCAATAGCAGGAGAAGCACCAGCCTGCTATATAGATATGATGCATCGAATATATATGCGAGCACACAATGCTTGTTGGGTTTGCAAACACCCGGCCTTGAAATGGTTGTGTTGGCAGCCTGCACTGATGCAACAGAACCACGGCCATCGGGGTTGATGGGTGACCTTTGCGAGGTGCCTCTGTTAATAGTGGTCCAGGTTGAACAGGGTGGAGCCAGAACATTCATAGAATTTGGAAGCTCTCGCATCACACACGTCATCGCTAGCCTTGGAGGGTTCAACCGCACACCAACCACTTGTGTATGTTGCAGACAGACTGCATCGATCTATAGCTGAGCCCTGAGCGCAAATCCTCCTGGAGATATGAAGTTCATAGAGCGGCCGGTCGAGTCATAAGTGCAATCATAAGATACATAAGATACACCAGCCTCCCGGAAAGCTTGGCTTACCCTGGCCTCGCCACTGAAAAGCTCCAGCAACTGGACTTGCATGGTCAAGTCAACATTGGTTGTCCACAGCAGCAGCAGGACCTCGAAAGAACCGGAGCTCGTATTGAAGACTCGACACGACATGTGCACCACACTTTGCCTAGGACCTATAGGACACATGACTCTTGGCCACATGGTCTTGCAGCTGAAGGGCACAGCCAATGAACACCTCCAGGAGCGGTGCATGCTTTCACAGAAACGTACACAGTGGGGTGTAAGGTTTAGGGGTGTAGAGTGTAGGGGCTTCGCTCTTGATCACACATTAGAAATAATATTGCATGCATAATTATAACCCCGATATAGTGATGAGGCACCTTGGGAGCCTGGAGTTGTACCAGGTTTGCAATCACCGACTCCCATCTTGGGATGGGCATGATGCATCCAAGGGGAGGCTCTCAGGTCAGGGGTCACACACAAACCTCGAGCCTGCAGCTACACGTGCATGCACAGGTATGTCGAGCTACATTCACAGGTCGACCCATCCTACACTTTCATAAATTGCATATTACTGCATGCATACAACCATGGCAGCTTCTCCAGCAAAAGCCCTGCAGGCCCATCGCTCGATCTTCGGCATGGATCCAGACCACCTGCGCTCGAGGCATTCACGCAATGGGTTTCATGCAGCTGATCTGGAGATACACATGCAGCTTGCATTCGCGAATCACAGCTTTTCTTTGTAGAGTCGAGCGATCAGACCCACCAGAGAGTTCTGTAAATCTTTCAAAGCCATACCTCCACCCACCGTCGGTCTTAGGGTGGCAGCATGTAAAACACTAGGGCACACAGTACACATGATTCCCAGCAGGCTGTTTGCTGCTAGGGTCCGGCAAACTATTCGATGCATAGTTGCCACAATCCATACTGTATGCAAGCCCCAGGCCCCGCTCATCCCAAAACTGCTGATGCACATGTGCAGTCAACCATTGGAGGTAGTCGGTCTACTCCGTGTCAGCGTAGGCCTGAGTTTCGAAGCAGCAGATACTATATCGATCACGACATGTCACTTGTGCATGGCCTATATATACATGGTACATGCATGCAGGTAAGTAGCTGCCTTTGCAATATCACATGCCTCTTCAATGCTCATCCCGGATGCCAGTGCCTCCTTCTTGGCTGTATGATATGCCACTGACTTCCTCGATTTTTTTTGCTTGGCTTCATCATCATCGGGATCTCTTGAGCCAGCCTTTGCCTTTGCCTTCGCTTTGCTTTTAGCCTTTCCCTTTCCCCTTCCTTTTGCTTTTGCCTTTGCTTTTGCCTTTGGTGCTTGCTGCTGCTTCTTGGCTGCTGCTGGGCGCCTCATAGGCAAGTCTTCATCCTCATCATCTTCCTGCTCTTCCTCCTCCTGCTCTTCCTGTGCATCTTCATCTTGGCTTGCTTCATCTTCTGCTTCCTCCCCTTCCTTACCCTGCTCCTCTTCCTCTTCATCCTGCTGCTCCTCGTCATCATCCTGCTTTTCCTTCTTCTTGGAAGCCTTGGCCTTGCCCTTGCCCTTGGGTTTGGGTTTTTGCTGCTTGTTCGGGGCCAAGGCAGGCTTTACCTTTGACATGCACGGTGGCTTTGAAGGCAAAACCATAGGTCCTGGGGATTCCAGCTGCTCTGCGGAGGCGGCAGCTGCGTGCATCTTCACATCAGGGGGCAAGCAGGTGCCATCCCCAGGCTTTGCACCAGGGGTCAGCAAAATGCTCTTTTCAGATGGGGTCCCGCTGGGCTGTGGGGAAGCCTTTCCAAGCTGAAGCTCAGAGGTACTCTCAAAGCTGAGTTGGCGAGCTAGAGGTACCCCACCATTCTCAAACGTAGGCTGTGCATCGTGGGGCCAAGCCTGCGTATCCATCTCATCCATCACACCTTGGATGCATGTGCATGCATGCATGCAATATGACCCATGCATGATAACGTACTGTAGATCTCGACTTGCAAGTATACTTCCCCCAGACAATATAGTTAGTATTAATGCAATCACGACACCTGCAGTGGGAAGAGCCTTGGCCTTCCCCTGTTCCTGTTCATAAAGCCGTGCACTGTGCACCTTTGCAAGTTCCGCACGAAGCTTTGTCAATCGGTCCTTGGATAGCATGCATGGTGCACATCAGCAATTTAAATTAAACATGCACCGTCGGTCATGTGGCACTACAATAATCATGGGCACGTGACCAGCTCTCGTCGCTTCCGTACAAGTTCTGGGTTGCACTCACCACTCTCGCTCAGGACACCGAGGGAGCCCACGACTCCACAGGCCAGGCACTTGAACTCATTGTCCGAAGTGGCGGCTATCACGTGCAATTTCAAGGGACCCTTCTTCTCCTCGGGGGCACCTAGGCAAGGGCAGGGACTTCTAGGAGAGGGCATGTATAATATAATACGTACAGCTAGAGAATGCACGGGCTCATTCAGATGTAGCACCAAACTTGTGGGTCTTTGCGCCAGCGGAGCTTGCGATGGAGGGTGCGGGAGATCCAGGATTCGACTTGGCACCTGCATTCATGGTAATCGGCTGCAATTGGGCACTGCATTTAATGCATGTATTAGACTGCAAATGCACTAGGAATCAGGCCTCCAGCTTCAAGCTGATCCCGCTGACTGATAGGGGGAGGCAACTTCTTCTTTGGGTCTCTTGAGGAACCTGGATTTTCCTTGTCTGCATGTGGAGCTTTGTCTATCTGCGGCGTGTCCTGAACGGTTTGTCCCTGCCCACTGATGTCCTGTGGCTTTGGCTCGGACTGAATGCTTGGCTGGATGTTCTGCAGTGGCTTTGGCTCGGACTGAATGCTTGGCTTCTGGATGTTCTGCAGGGGCTTTGGCTCGGACTGAATGCTTGGGTTCTGGATGTTTTGCGGTGGCTTCGGCTCGGCCTGAATGCTTGGGTTCTGGGCTTCATGCGACTCTTGCAGGTTCAGCATTTGTTCCTCGGTTGGCTTTGGGATATCGGTTGCTTGCAGAGTGTCACTGGTTGTGTCACCCACGGCCTCATGATGTTGCTTCTCAGGACCCATCCTTCGGAGCTTTGCAGGGCGTTGGGTAAGCTCCATCAGTGGCTCTTCGGAAGCTTTCGGGGCCTCAAGCACCAAGGCCTCACCAAGCGACAATCCATCACCATCAGGATTCCCTGTCGCCTCAGGAACATCCACACATTCATCATCTTCCATCAAGCCTTCCTCTTCACCTTCTTCCATACACGAACCCTCACTATCATCATGTCCCTGGCCCCTTGCTTCAAGTGCAGGTACAGGAATTCCAGCTTTCACCATCATCCCACGGATGATGGCAGATCGAGGCCGATGAGGCCGCCCGACAACACGGTTGAAGCAGGAAAGAAGCTTCTTAAGTTGCCAGGCAAATGCCCCAAGCTGTGTACCTTAATTGCATTATACATATATGCATGCACACATGCTTGCACTCCTGCTACACATCCACTGCAAACCCTTTCATCAGCAATCCTGCATGCATGTGCGTGCATAGTTGTCAGACAAGATACTGGCAACTGGAATCTTCATAAGCCCATACAGGGCCTTCAAGTGGAGCTCGATGGTGTCCACACCCACACGTGAACCAAGATGCAAAATCAATGGCATCAACACTTCCTCGTTGAGCTCGATAGCTGCCCGATCCAGCTGCCTGGTGGCCGTAGTTCTGACCATGCATCACAAAAGAATGCCATGCATGTGCGTGGCATGGTATGTACTGTGCGCGCTATACCATTAATATTGCATGCAGGCTAGTGACGAACACATTCGCAGCCACTCGCCGGCGTATGCCTGGGAGTTTTTCCCAGGCCCTGGCAAGGTCGGTGCTGGACCCATCGAGATCGACATCCATTGCAGTGCTAGCCTCCATGGTCATCGAGCCTATATATTACATAATTGCAATCTGCATACTAGTCGCTAGCATCCCTGGGCATGCAAGCATGTGCCCTGCATGTGCAACAGCTGCTGAACCAAAGCATGCATGCATTGCAAGTGCACGAATGATCAACCGCTCATGCACAGTTGATGCAATGCTGCAGGCATCCAGTGGCAAGGGTGGGCTCACCATATGGCCAATGGCCAAAGAAGATGATAAAGCCACCTGGCGTCAATTATCATTTGCAGTATGGCCGAGCTTGAGTTCTAAAACCGTGCTGCATGCCAAGCAGGCCTTTGAACCATGTACTAGGAGAGCCAGACCTGCAAGCCAAGGCATACTACATCCTGGAAATAATGCTCATGATGCTGGCAGCTGCCTCCGCCATGTCACTGCCCATCACGGCTGAACCATCCACCGGGGCTTTGGCAACAAATGCTATACTTATATGGTCAAAATGCATGGTGTGCTATCTGCATGAGATGCTAGGCCTGCTAGGCTGTAGGGTATCTATAATGCTTGCTCCCTGAAGGTTCTTGTTAATGCATGAATAGCTCATGTCCTTCAAAACGCCATTCGAAGAGAATCGCTCGAAACGGCAATAATCGCTCGAATTGCACGAATACACCCGGTATGCTAGGTTAAAACCCAAAAGTACTACAACAACCAAACGAGCAGGAATTAACGTATCAATGGAAGCAACAGGTATGTAGATTGGCAGGTATGTAAGGTCAGCTAAATAAATACATTCCCCTATAAACCCTAAACCACTTTTCGTTTCTGGCTAGTTTAGTTACAATGCAGGGAACCTCTAAACCTGGGTAGTTGTCAAAATTGGAATCCCTTTTTGGGTACCCTAAATAATAGGTGCCGTGCTATAATAAGGAACCAAATAGGGACCCTAATTTCGAAAACCACCCACATGCCAAGCCTCTAGTTTGACGTGAACCCCACGCGATTTCTAGCCTCGGATTTGATTTCTGGTCTGCCCCAAACCCTAAACCTTACTTGGAGGCCCGGGTTATGAGAGCCGTAAATGGAGTTACTATGTCCCTGAGCCTCCAAGTACAGACCCTAAGCCCCAAGCTAAGCCCTGCAACTCCCACAATCTGAACCAGCAATCTCAACCCACGAACCTACGAGCTAAATCCCAAAACCCAGACTCCTCAATCCCCCCCGCTCCCAATATGAACCCCAAAGCCTAAACTCGCTGAGGCTTCTTGTGAATTAAGATATATATAATGATATATAGTTAAGATTTGTGCAAACACGCCCTTCCTACATACGGTAATATACAAACATGCATACATACCCATATGTACACATCAAGCAAAGTACATGACCTGCAGTGCGTCTGGGTATACAAGCATGCACAGGATATGGCCCATCCGTTCGTCTACTTGTCCATTCATACTGCGCACATCCACCGACTGCCCCGTATTTGCAGACTCCAAGCCTTAAGCCCGAAGTGGTAAGCCCTCATGAAACGCTAGCAAGCCTAAGTCGTGAACCCTAAACTAATCCCCAAAGCCTGAACCCCTAATTAAACCCCTAAACCCTAAACCCCTAAACCCTAAACATCCCTAAACCCTGATCCCTAAAGTGTCCTCTCGCTGTCCCTGGGGCGCTGGGCATGGCTACCAGCTCTGGCGTGACAGGGGCCTCCAAAGACCTGGGAGTTCAGGCTCTAAAGGGTTCAGTGAGTTAGGGCTGTTAGTGTTTAGAGGGTTCAGGGTTTATAGGGTTTAGGGTTTAGGGTTTAGGCTTTAGGGTCTAGGGAGTTTTGTGTTTAAGGAGTTTAGGCGTTAGGGTTCAGGGAGTTTGGGCTCTTAGGGTTTACATTAACCCTGAATAACCTACCCTTTTAGGGTTCTCTATTATGGTTTCCTTATATATGTGTCATATATATATATATATATATATATCCTCAAAAAGGTAGGTGAAGGCCAGGTTTTTGGGTTCTAGCGCAAGAGACACCGAAGTCCAAAACGTCAGCTGAGGATTGTTAATTGTTAGAAGCTGGAGGGCGGCTTTATAGGATTAGGGTAGGGTTGAGAGGACTGAATTACACGAGGGACACTCGAAAGTATGAGCTGATTCTTTTAGCCGTCGTTGCATTGTAACAAAGAACTTACCGTGCAAAGAATCCTATCACTACACTCGCCTGGAAGAGAGGAGACCCGCATGAACCTCTGGTATATATGATCATGGCGTCTCAATCCTTGGCGGCCTGTCCTGTTGGCGTGGATCGAGAAATAAGTTTAGTCTCGCCTTGGAAAACCAGGTTCCTGAGTAGCCTCTTTCTATTTAGAGTGCCCTTCTTCCTAGTATTCTGTTTGAATACGGGGACCCTAAAACAAAAAGGGCAAAAGGGTACTACTCAGGAACCTAGAAAACCACCCGCCGCAGCGCCCCATGGCTGGCCCCGGTGATGGAATAATGCTAACAGTAATGGCAACAGTAATAATAAAAGCAGTAATAACAATAATAACGAAGGGCCATCGCAGCGTGAAGGCTGCTGACGGACCATCCAGCATCCTCAGCATCGCTTTGCTCGTCAGCTCTGACAGAAATGTGCAATGCCCATGTTCAGCAACACGGTTCATATGTCATGGAAAGTATGTGCGTATATGTACAATCAATATAACTCTCTCTCTCTCTCTCTCTCTCTCTATATATATATGTATATATATATATATATATACATATATATATATGTATATGTATATACGTACCTGTGTAGACACATAGATGCACGCGCGCACTTGTGCGAGGTCCTGGCTTTGCAGGGCTGCGTTGCTAAGACTGCTGAACCATATAGACTCCGAAATGGTAAGCCCTAAACCAACCCGTAAATTAGGACCCTAAACCCCTAAACCTTAGAAGGGGCCTCCACCCTGTAATAGTGGTATAATAGGAATATAATCGGGCCCTAATTTATAATCCTTTTAGTCACTATTACAGGGTGGGGGCCCCTTCTAACCTAAACCCTAAAACCCTAACCCCTGAACCCTAAACCCTAAACCCCCTAAACCCCCTAAACCCTAAACCCTAAACCCTAAACCCTAAACCCCCTTAACCCTAAACCCTAAACCCCTAAAGCCCAAGCCCAAACTCAGTGCTTGGAGCCCCAACTGCAAAACCCATCTGGCCAAACTAAGGCCTACCTATACTAGACCTAAGAGTAGCCTAACAATAAAAAGGGTGCCCTTTTTGGTTTAAAAGGGCTTATAGGGGAACCTGAAGCCTCAAAAAGGGAATAAGGGCCTACTCTGGGTCCTAGTATAGTCTGTGCTTGCATCAGACATTCTCGCACTGCAAAACCCAGAAGATACTGCTTTGGACTTAGCCGAGGACCTTAACTGTGTCTAGGGGCTCGAAGTGCCATGATGGACATTTGTCACCTATAGTCTCCATTGTAGTTCCTTTTTTTGGTTAACCAGTTATATGGTTAGGACCCTATAATAGAGATTTTGGTTAACCAAAAAAAGGAACTACAATGGAGAGTATAGGTAAGCCTGAAGCCACGAAGCCCCCAACCCCCCCTGAAGCCGCCCGCGCCCTCAATCCCGAATCCTAAACCCTGAACCCGAAACCCTAAACCCCTAAACCCCCCAAACCCTAAACCCCTAAATCCCTGCAACGTCAGCTCCAAACCCGTTCACCCCACGCCGAAGACATAAACCCCAAGCCGCAAGCCCTAACCCTAAGACCTATAGACCCCTAAACTCTGAACCTCCACCCCTAAAGCCCCGAACCCTAACCCTATGAACCTAAAGACTCCTAAATCCTGAATCCTAAAACCTTCAACCATAAACCCTATGACCCTAAACCGTCTGACCCTAGAGTCCTAGAGTGAACCCCATAAAGTGGGAAACCGGATTAATGCCAAATAGTGCTGGGATTCCTTATACATCACTCTTAAGGATTGAGGCTGTTGGGTTTCCAACTTTTTGGCTTCTACTGTAAAGTCCCATGACCCTAAACCCTTAAACCCTAAACCCTATGACCCTAAAGCCCCTGACCCTATAGTCCCATCCTTAGCCCTGAAAAACCTATCTTTTTAGGGTTCCTTATTCTAGTGTCCTTATATAAGTCCTGAAAATGGAAGGTTATTCCGGGTTAAGGCTAAGGATGACCCCAAACCGGGCTCTACCAAGGCCCCGGACTGGCTGCAAGACCTCCAAATCAAATCGGGCGAAGGCCTCGAACGATCGCTAGAGCTTTAGAGTTTAGGTTTTAGAGTTTCGGGTTTAGGGCTGAGGACTTAAGGTTTAGGGTTTAGAGTTTAAGGCTTAGGGCTTAGAGTTTAGAGTTCAGGGTTTAGTGTTTAGAATCCAGAGCTTAGGATTTAGGGGTAGGGTCTAGGCGTTTACCTGGACCCCAAGTATGTAGATTGATAGCCCTTCATAGGTTTGGGCCTTTATTTTGCCTACTCTTGGGCTTAGAGGCAAAGCAAGGGTAGGGCTTAGAGGGTAAAGGCAGTGGGCTACAATCCTTTCTTGTAACGGGCACGGGGTTCAAAGTTAATGGGTTTTCGGAAGCAAACCTTACTACATGTAGGCTTGGGGTTTTGCTGGAATAGGATGTGGGTGGGTGAGGGCTCAAGGATTCGTAAACTTCTCTGTTGGGTTTAGGATTCAGGATCGTGAGGGGCACCGCTACCCCAAAGCCTGAACCTTTCAGGACGTGATTGTGGAGCAGGATGTCTGCCTTGTTAAGGTGTCCACTTGAATGGTAGTGTGACGACCTTCGAATGTAGAATAGCTAGTAGTGTTGGTTTCAGATCCATCCTTATTGTTGGCACCATGACCACTGTTACTTATTCTGATTGTTAGTATTGTTGTCACTGTTCTTCTGCTTGCTTAGGCTTCTATGTTATCTGTGTTGTAGTTGTAGTTACACTTACCAAAGACCCATGATCCTGCAGCAAACCCAAAGACACTAAACACTAAACCCCAAAATCCATACCCAAAGCCCTGAACCCTACTGCCCAGAAGACTTGGTAAGTATGACTAGGATACCCAGTAACCTAAGAAAATAAAGGCCTCTCTTTTTGGTATTGGGTAGCTTTATAGGGAACCTAGGACTACAAAAAGGGAATAAGGGTACTACTGGGCATCCTAGATGAGCCCCTAAACCCTAAACCCTAAACCCTAACCCTAAACCCTAAACCCTAACCCTAAACCCTAAACCCTAAACCACTGAACCCTACTGCCCAGAAGACGTGGTAAGTAAGTGCCGGGGCCTGGTAGAAGTGCCCGCGCGAGTGGAAGCGCAGCGAGGGCAAAGACCAGAGACTGCTCCCCTGAAGTTGACGGTTTAGGGTTTAGGGTTTAGGGCTTAGGGTTTGCCGTAGAATGGCGCATAAGCGGGAGTAGCTTGCGACAGTGTAATTTCGAGTGCATCGTCCTCAAGCGATTCAACGTTTGAGCCTGATTGTGGTTGGCTCTTTTTATTCACTCTCCCACCCCACGCCGTCTAAGGCGGCCAAACCACCCAAACCCATTCCTTTTAGGGTTTAGCACCTAAACTCAGTCTACGGTTTTCTTTTTCTTCAACCTCAGGCGGGGCAAGGCAGGGCAGGGCCAGGGTAGGTGAGGGGGCCAGGGAGGCCAGAGAGCCAAGGCCGGCGGGGTGAGGGGGGGCCAAGTGAGGGGCAGTTGCCCCCTTCCCTGGCCCCCCAGCTCCCCCCTGGCCCCCCTGACCCTGACCTGTATTGACGGGAGGGGGGCCAGGGGGGCTAGGAGGGCCCAGAAAAAAGCAAAAAAAAACAGTTTTTGTCCAGGTCTTTCGCTGGAGCCCCTGCAGGCCCCACGCCCCCCCTGGGGGGTGCCTTTTTGGAGGGGGGCCCAAATGGCTTGGTCCTCCATGGTGAAGGGGGTGGGGTTTAGGGTAATTACGACAATAGGGACCAGTACTGGTCCCGATAAGAACCTGCTGCGGTACCGGCCCTGGGTGCTACTGTCCCCATGGCTGTGGAGAGGCGGGCCATCGAGGTCGAGGACTTGAGTTTAGGGTTTAGGGTTTAGGGTTTAGGGATGCACCGCGCACACCACCACGCGAGACGTGTGTTGTGGTGTGCGGCTAGGTGTGACCTTGGTCGGGTTTAGGGTTAGGTTTGTGGCTTGGTCTGGCGGTGGCCCAAAAAGATTTGTGGCTTGGTCTGGTGGGTGCGTAGAGGGCACAGGGCAGCAACAACACCCCGAATGGGCAGGGCAGGAGAAGCAGGGCAGAGGCAGGGACACGGTCAGGCAGGCCCAGGCCAAGGCCAGGCTCAGGGCCAGGGCCAGGCAGGGCCAGGCCAGCCCAGCCAGGCAAGGGCCAGGGGGAGGGCCAGGCGAAGCAGGGAGGCAGCAGCAGGGCGTGGACCAAGGCCACAGGGCCAGGGCCAGGGCCAGGGGCCAGGGCCATGGCCAAGACCAGCATCCAGGCGGGCAGGCCCAGGCGCAGGCAGGCCCAGGCCAGGGCCAAGGGATGGGGCGCTCCGAGGTTGGAGGTTTAGGGTTCTTTTGTTCTGATTGGCTAGCATGCCTGTCGCATGCGCCAGCACCTGAGCCGGTGCTGGGGCTCCTCCGCTGCGCCTGTCGCGCCAGCTCCGGAGCCAGCCTCACTGACGCTTCGGCACGCTCGCTGCTGCTATTCGCAGCGCCCGCAGCTCGCTTCAGTTTGGGGTGTAGGGTTTAGGGCTTAGGGTTTAGGGCTTAGGGCTTAGGGTTTAGGGTTTAGGGTGGAAATCTCGGGGCCTTTACCCATAGGCCCCAAAGTAGTTCCTTTTTGTGATAACCTAATGGGATTCTAAATATGAAGCCCAAAAAGGAACTACTTTAGGGCCTTAGGGTAGTTTAGCATGTGAATGGGATTCCGCTTTAAAGGGTTCCTTCAAATAAGTTCCAACTCCACAACCCCAAGCAACACGGGATCCTGCACCGAAAAACCATGTCCCTCCCACGATGCTGCCAGTAAGAGCAATAATAACAATAACAATAGCAGCAACAATAACAACAATAGTAGCAATAACAATAACGACATACATAAACATACGACCATACCAGCGGAAAGATCCTAGCCATCAAATTGTGGTTAATAACAGTATATAGCCATATTGATACTGACAACAGCAATGATAACAACGATACAAAAACGATGGTAGTAATGATAACTACTAATACCAAAAGTGAATCATAAACAATCGTATAGTTAGCACTGCCAAAGAAGGAAAGAAGCATGTAGTAATGAACAATCACAGCAACAACAACACTCGTTTTGGTAGTTGTCAAAATTAGGGTCCCTTTCTGGGTACCCGAAATAATAGGTGCCGTATTATAATAGGGACCCAAAAAGAGACCATAATTTTGACAACCACCCATGTTGTCCCTGTAACCAGCGGTCTGAGAGCCCGTGCCCAGCGCAGCTGCCCTCGAGGAGCGTGCCTCCCACGCAAGTCGTTCAGGGCAGAAGGGCTTGGGGGGGTTAAGGGCTTAGGGGTTTAGGGTTAGGGGGGTTAGGGTTTAGGGCAGGAGGATTTCGGGGGTTTGAGGGCTTAGGGGTTTAGGGCTTAGGGTTTAGGGCATGAGGATTTCGGGGGTTTAAGGGCTCAGGGGTTTAGGGTTTAGGGTTTCGGATTTCCCTGTACCTAGCTAGACAAAAACCAGAGTTGTCTCTGGAAGCGGGACATGTCCACTCAAATTTGTGCTCAAGTACCTTCAGCAGCTCTTTGCCTTGGGTGACCTCGTCGTAGTGGAACACAGAGCGGTGTCCTCCTTTGGCCGCATGCTGATGCCGACTGTTGTGGTGTCAGTAGACCTTTTGATGTTGCATCGCCGTCCTTCTCAGAAGCCTCTTTGTCCAGCTCCGTTTCGGTCTCGGTCTCGGTGTCAGAGAAGAGCGGACAACGGTCGTCTGATCAAGGATTTGCTTCATCTGAACAATGTCGGCAGGCAACAATGTGCGAGTACTTTTCAGCAGAGACCTGCCTCACTTACTCGTGTTCTGTATGCCACAAGTCCGTTTTGCGCGTTGCAATGCGTTGCAACCTTCATTCTTGACTCGGTCTTTAGGGCAGCGCTTGTTCCAATCGGCAAGCTCGGGGTTGGAGGTATTGGGCTTGGCATGTCCGGGGCTTTGGCTTATCGCTGCTAGACATATTAGAGCGGCCACCATAAGTTTCGAACATCCCTGAATTGAATTTTTGCTTGAAACTACCATAACCTTCGTTTCTTGTCGTGTCCTAACATGAAGCAACTCTAAGCAGAAGCGGCTAAGCGGCTCCTGGTAGGTCGAAGCAAAAACCAGGTAAGAGCACCTGGTACGTGACCGGCGTTTTGTGGCGTAGCTGAAACAGGCAATGTGCTAAAACCTAGGGAAATCATGTATTATGACTAAAAAGTTGTGCTAGGAGAGGCGGAGAATCCCTGTGACAGGTCGATCGTTTTAGCGAAAAAGGTGTTGCCGCTGCAGTAAAAGCCACTTTTGCGAGCACCGCGCTGCGCAAACTTGGTCTGAGTGGACGCTAATATGGTTGACCCATGCATGGATGCTCTGCGTCAATGAGATCTGGTCTGAGTGGACGTTAACATGGTTGACCCATGGATGCTCTGCGTCAATAACATGGACCACCCATGGATGGTTTCGACGTGGGTTGTAGCAAGTGCCGAACACACCGTAATTACCGGTATGTTCGGCATATGACCCTAAGGAAACATGGCTTCGATCAGAACTAGAGCTTGGGCCTGCCTGCGACAGAAGTCCGCAGTTCTGGGAGTTAAGGGTCGGGACTGGCCGGAATTAGCCACCCCCCCCACCCCCCACCCACACCCCCCCCACCCAAGAAAAGTGAGGGGACGTACAGGACGCACACCAGGCGCTCTCACCAAAAACCAGCATCACGCGCTTGAGGATACGGTGAGCTGAGTAGAGGGATTGAGGCCGTCACGCTCGACAACCACTCGGAATCCCAATGTAAACCGGGTACAGCCCCAAAGCAGCAAAACTCCCAAACAGCCCAAAGGCCCGAAGCACTGAGAAACATAACCCCAAAGCCCCAAAGCCCAGATCAAACTCTAAGCGTGACTCAAAACATATCCCCTACACCCGAACCAAGAGAAAAAGTCCCTAAACCCTAACCCTGAACCCTAAACCCTGAACACTAAACTCTAAACCCTACCCACCCTTGCAAGTGTCCCAAACCCAGGTGCGGGGCCTGGCTGTGCTACCGCTGGCCTCTGGTATTCGGTGGTTCGCTTCAGGGTCAGGGGCTCTAAATCTCCGTGTTCCTGTACATACATAGGTACATACACACATT
Source organism: Symbiodinium sp. CCMP2592 (assembly GCA_905221615.1). NCBI lineage: Eukaryota > Dinophyceae > Suessiales > Symbiodiniaceae > Symbiodinium > Symbiodinium sp. CCMP2592. The sequence goes on from CAJNDT010005858.1 coordinate 835,411, forward strand.
TACACATACATGTGTGTATATATATATATATATATGCATATATATATATATATATATATATATATATATATATATATATATATATACATACACATGTATAAAGTATACAGGTATTTAGGTCCTAAAGGTATTCTTATATAGGTCTATGTATATATGCATATATACACACACATATATATATATATATATATATATGTGTGTGTATGCATGTATGTATGTATGTATGTATATGTATATATATATATATATATATATATATGTATACTCGAGAGGTACATAGAGCCTTGGGGGGTTTCAACGTCGGCAGCAGAGGGTTTATATGTCACATAAACACCAGTAGAGTCATAGTGTCCAAGGCACACGGCTCCACAGAGTCCTACTCGGTGTCGATTCCCGGTCAAAGGCTTCGGGGTTCGGGCATTGTTTGAAACCGCAAACTCCTGAACCTTGAACTCAAACCCCCAAAAAAAGTTTTGCTGAGGGCCAAGATTTGGGCTCATGCTGGTGCGCGAAAAGTGTCGATCGCAAAACCCCATAAACCCTAAATCCATTTCAGGGGTTCTATAATTCTATAACTACCACATGGGTTTTGGGGGGCTTTCGTTGTACTCATCGGGGGCTTCACTCTCTTGGAGTGGAGTCTTGGGTACTCAACTCAAGGGTCTTCATAGAGGATGGCATTGTGGGCGGGGTCGTGGGTATATGGAGTTGTTAGTAGGGTCTAGGAAGGTCTTTAAGAGCCAGAGTAGGGGTACGAGAAGGTCGTCAAATAGTTCGTTGGAGACTCGAAGGGGACGTCACCCTAAACCCTAAACCCTATCAACCCTATACACTCTACAAGCTCTGAGCCCTAAGCCCGACAAATCCCCAAAAAAACGAAACCCTAAACCCCCGATACTTCGAACTCAGACCTCTGCATTCGCCCGAAGCGTTTTGAAAGTATACAACTACTACCTCGGGTCCACAAGTCTGTTCAGAATATTTACTGCGAGGCCTCAAGCCTAAAACTACTAGCTATATGGGCGGTTGTCAAAATTATGGTAACTTTTTGGGTCCCGAATATAGTACGGCACTTAATATTTAGGGTACCCAATATTTAGGGTACCCAAAAAGGGGCCCCAATTTTGCCAACCACCCACAGCTTGTGGCGATTTGGAGTTTCCGGGGTCTCATGCAGGGTTTGGAGACTTAGGGGGGGGGATAAGGCTCCACTTAATGGTACATCCTGAGGTCGGTCGGTATGGGCTGTGATATTCGGATCTTGCAGCCGGGAATCTTCAACCTAGATGATGGCAGGAAGCCAGAAAATACGGCATTACCGAGCATAGAAATTGAAACGCCCGAGAAAACAAAACAAAGTTCTCACTCTCACACACGTTCCAGACGCTGGGGTTCTGACTTCCTCGTCCCGGCACTCGGGGGATTTCTCCTGAGCAAGGCACTTTCGGGTCTTCGGGGTGTTTGGAGGTCCAGGACGAGAACTCTGCAGTAAATTAACCCGAACCTCCGCGACAGCTGCAACTTGTCTTGAAAAAGCCTTATACTAGCGTCGAGCATTATGAACACATGTCGCTTCTTGTCCCGCGAGCCCACAAGATGTAAGCACAGAGCCCGAAACCCTTGAAGCACTTATCCTAAACCCAATGTGCCCAATGTGCCTCTGCTTGATTCCTACCGCTTTGCTTTTTGTAGTTTGAGTCTTAGTCCCCTGTTGCTTGCAGTCCAATGGTCATGATGGTCATGTCAGTCTCGACTTACTGTACGGTTCAGGGGCAATAGCAAACTTTTTTGGTGAAGCTTTGGGATTGAAAGCAAGTTGGACGAGCGTGAGCAGGACATCCGAATCGAACGTCACCCGTTGCCATGAATCAAGTCGTCCACTCTGGCCTAGGGGCCTTACTGTTACCTACTTAGAATGAGGTGTGGGATAATCCATACAATAACCACTAGGTAACTGCGCGGCATCATCGGCATCATTGGCATCATCGGCATCAGGGGCCCCCACACGGGCTGCAGCGGCAACAATGGCATTAAGCTCAGTATCTGTAGCAGGCTTTACCGCAGGCGGTTCGGCAATGCGCCCTGCCACCAGCACCTCATCTGCAGGTGAAGTGTCTGCAGACACGAAGTGATGCAGATGACCACGCTGCCGGTCGTAAAGCGATGCAGCATTGCACCATGCTCGAAGTGCCCGCAAGGTCTTCTCGCGCTCTTCAAGGTGCCATCACGCAGCGAAAGGAAGCGCTTGCATCCCGTCTTATCGTTCTTGCGATGGAACGGGGCTTCAAATCCTCCATGCGCACGGGGCCGGCCCCGGTCGTCGAAGCAGATCGATGATGACGTCATCCCAAACTCCGGACTGAATGGAGAAGTGTTCACTGCATAGGGGCTGTAACCGCGAGACGGTTTAGCTGTAGTCTCCATTGTAATTCCTTTTTTGGGTTATATAACCAGTTTTATGGTTAGGACCCTATAATAGAGATTTTGGCTAACCAAAAAAAGAAAAACTACAATGGAGACTATAGGTAGGGTTTAGGGGCCTCGACCCTGACACTTCCGGATTTAAAGGTTTTGGTTCAGGGGCCCCCCGCAGGGTGTTGGGGTTTCGGCATCTATGACGGTTGCCTATGGCTCCTGCAGCCTACTCCCAAGCAAGAATATGCTCCCCCAAACGCCGCAAAAATCAACACACCTGAAACCCTAAACCTCTAAACCCTAGAGGGGTTGCAAGGCTCCGAAACTCTCTTCTTCCACAACCGGGCCCCAGAAAGTTCAAACTTTCTAAGATAGTACTAATATAAGGCCAAAAAGTCTACAGTTCCCCCTGTTCACTATCTAAGGAAAAGCTCGACATCGGAGATTCACCTGGTGTCTGCCAGCCTCATGCTCCTAAGGCAGGTGAGGCAGGTCAGGGCCGTATTGAGAACCCAAGCCCCGAACACGAAAATCCTAAGACATATAAACCCTAAGACCCAAAATCCTGGATCTTAAAACCTAAACCCTAAGCCCCAAACCCTAAATCCTAAACCCTGTAGGGCCTAAAGGGTTTTGTGAGGCTTCTTCGGGCTAAAGCACTGCGGAGGCGGGGTTTGAAGCGGAGTCTGAGGCAAGCTCTGGCGATGGCACAGGCTCCGCGACCTGGACTGGGCTTCAGGGTTTCAGGGTTTAGTTAGGACTTATCAGGGGCTTAGTTAGGGAGTTATTGGGGGGTAAGTCTGGGGTGATTGGGTTTTTCTTTCGGGTTTTTGGTGGTTTAGTTAGGGGTTATGGGGTTTAGTTCTGGGTGTAGGGTTGGTTTAGGGCTTACGAAACGCAAGTGCTCTTCACCCTGATCGCGAAAGCCCAAGGCCCTCAAGTGAGCCCCCAATCTTGAAAGTTTAGAAAGCCAAGAGCGACCCGATCAGTTCAAGGAATTCTATAGCAGCATCTATTATTTGGAGGGCAGTGACCTCGGCCCTAGTAAGTCCCTGCAGCTCTTGAAAGATGTTGTCACGGGCTTGCAGAAGGAGGTGAATGGTCCGTCTACCCCGTCTCCGACAAAGTTGAGCGAGTCCGTCCATCAGTACACCCCGCAGTTCACTCGCAAGCAGGTGAATGAAGCGCAGCAGGCAGTGCAAACCTGTCTCAAACTCATCGATGATGCATTTGCCAATGCATCTTCAGGGGGAAAAGGCGCCGGTGCCGCATCACAAATGCTGGTGCATTTTGACCGCGCAGCCAAATCCCCCAAAGATGTGGCATTGCGTCTCCAGAACCTGTTCAACGGGAATCCGTCCATCGCTGTGGCGTACTTGGCTGAAGAGAATGGTGAGACATGGAGGCGCCCACCGGCATCGTCCTGGTTCGCCGAAAAAGGGGGCGACAGCAGAAAGGTGGTGTACCGGATTAGTGTACCTGCTCGTGCGACTCTTCGGAAAGTATCAAAGATGAGCTTACAGCTTGTTGTCGAGACGAAGTGTCTCAGTGTCCAGTCAACAAAAGCTAATCTCAAGGAGTATGCTTCTCCGCTCATCGCAGCATTCGGACCGGTGGGCAGAGCGGCGCCTTTGCAGAATGCTGCAGTGGATATTTCAATCATGAAGTATCTGCCCAAGTAAATATCTTCTGGCAGTCCCTTCGGGCCTTGGTTATGTTTTCTCATTTTGGCTTTTCGCTTGACAGTATATGAAGGGACTCCCAAGCCTTTCGCGGCAAACGACCGTATCAACCGGATGAGCATCCTTGCAGACAGCCGGATAATCATGTGAAGTATTGGTGTCTGTCGTGTTTCCCTTCCGGTTTTGGTTCTTTTCTGTCTGTGTGTGTGTGTGTGTGTGTTTGTGTGTGTGCGGGTGTCTGTGTGTGTCTGTCTGTGTGTGTGTGTGTGTCTGTCTGTGTGTGTGTGGGTTTGTGTGTCCTGTCGTTTTTTGCGCGCGCGCTGGTGTGCGTGTTGTGTGTGTGTGTGTGCTTGTGTGCTTGTGTGCTTGTGTGCGGGTGCGGGTGCGTCTGCGTCTGCGTCTGTGTGTGCGTGTGCGTGTGCGTGGCGTGTGCGTTTGTTCGTGTGCGGGTGTGGGTGCGCGTGCGCGTGCGCGTGCGCGTGCGTGTGCTGCGCGTGTGCGTGTGCGTGTGCGCGTGCGCGTGCGCGTGCGTGTGCGGGTGTGCGGGTGTGCGGGTGTGCGGGTGTGCGGGTGTGCGGGTGTGCGGGTGTGCGGGTGTGCGGGTGTGCGGGTGTGCGGGTGTGCGGGTGTGCGGGTGTGCGGGTGTGCGGGTGTGCGGGTGTGCGGGTGTGCGGGTGTGCGGGTGTGTGTGTGTGTGTGTGTGTGCGTGTGTGTGTGTGTGTGTGTGTGTGTGTGTGTGTGTGTGTGTGTGTGTTGTGTGTGTGTGTTTGTGTGTGTGTGTTTGTGCGTGTGCGTGTGCGTGTGCGTGGTGCGGTGCCGTTGTGCGTGTGCGTGTGTGTTTGCGTGTGTGTTTGGCGTGTGCGTGTGCGTGTGCGTGTGCGTGTGCGTGTGCGTGTGCGTGTGCGTGTGCGTGTGCGTGTGCGTGTGCGTGTCCGTGTCCGTGTCCGTGTGCGTGTGCGTGTGCGTGTGCGTGTGCGTGTGCGTGTGCGTGTGCGTGTGCGTGTGCGTGTGCGTGTGCGTGTGCGTTTGCGTTTGCGTGTGCGTGTGCGTGCGCGTGTGCGTGTGCGTGTGTGTGTGTGTGTGTGCGTGTGCGTGTGCGTGTGTGTGTGTGTGTGTGTGTGTGTGTGCGGTGTGTGTGTGTGTGTGTGTGCGTGTTCGTGTGCGTGCGTGTGCGTGTGTGTGTGCGTGTGCGTGTGTGCGTGTTCGTGTGTGTGCGTGTGCGTGTGCGTGTGCGTGTGCGTGTGCGTGTGCGTGTGCGTGTGCGCTCGTGCGTGTGCGCGTGCGCGTTTGCGCGTTTGCGTGTTTGCGTGTTGGCGCGTTTGCGCGTTTAAATGTTTGCTCGTTTGCGCGTTGTGCGTGTGCGTGTGTGCTTGCGTGTGCGTTTGCGCGTTCGCGTGCGCGTGCGGGTGCGTGTGCGTGTGCGTGTGCGCGTGCGTGTTCGTGTGTGCGTCTGCGTGTGCGTCTGCGTGTGCGTCTGCGTGTGCGTGTCCGTGTGCGTGTGCGTGTGCGTGTGCTTGTTTGTGTGCGGGTGCGTGTTCGTGTGCGTGTGCGTTCGCGTGGGCGTGTGCGTTTGCGTGTGCGTGCGCCTGTTTGTCTGCGTGTGTGTTTGCGGGTGTGCGCGCCTGTGCGTTTGCGTGTGCGTGCGCCTGTTCGTCTGCGTGCGTGTTTGCGTGTGTGCGCGCCTGTGGGTGTGCGTGTTCGTTTTGGTGTGTGTGCGTGCGCGCGTGCGTGTGCTTGTGCGTGTGTGCGTCTGTGCGTGTGTGCGTGTGTGGGTGTGGGTGGGTGTGTGTGCGCGTGTGCCCTTGCTTGTGTTTGTGCGTGTGCGTGTGCTCTTGCGCGTCTTGCGCGTGTTGCGTGTGCTTGTGCTTCTGGTTTTTTCTGGGTGGGTGTGCTTGTGTGTGCGTGTTTGTGCGTGTGTGTGTGTGTGTGTGTGTGTGTGTGTGTGTTTGTGTGTGTGTGTGTTCTGTGTGTTCGTGTGTCCTTGTTTGTGTGTGGGTGTGTGTGTGGGTGTGTTTTTGTTTGTTGTTTGTCTGTTTGTTTGGTTGTTTGTGTGTGTGTTTGTGTTTTGTTTCCGTGGGTGTTGCGTGTTTTTTTTTGTTTTGTGTGTTTTTTTTGTGTGTCTCCCACTGTCTTTGTTTGAGCGGCCTGATTGCTTTGACACATGCTGATGCAGCAGAGACCGGCAAATCACTCTTGCGCAGCTGACTTTGCTCGCCAAGGCATAGGAGGTGCGGCAGTTAGGTTATGTATCTGCTTTCTGTTTTGTGTAGTGTTGTCATGACCCTATGGATTGAGTCATCGCCCGAGAATCTGGCGTCGTGGGGCAGCGCTGACAACCTTAAAGAGGCATGTCGGCAGTTTGGAAGTTTTCTGTCTGCTGACCTCCCTAGAGGGCCAGAGGACACGCGGACAAGGTACAAGTGGAGAGCTTTATCATTGAGGCGTGACATACGTGCCCTGTTGAGAGCCCAACCTTCTCATGGAGTTTCGGAAGTTCCGCAAACCCTGTCCTTGCACCGGGCGTTTGATGCCTACTTGCAGCGAGCCCTCCAAGCTGTTGACAAGCGCTTGGCTGTCACGGCTTCTGGGCTGCCGCTTAATGGCATTTACGGTGCCTGGGAAGGAGGTTTGCCTGCCCGAGAAGCAGCTGAACGGCACAGAACTGGATCTATGCCGAGAATTGTGGCATCTTTCAATGTCAATTGTGCTTTTTCACGAGGGTCCGGTTTTGATGTCAACTTTTCTAACATAGCGTTTTTGGCCGCTGAACTTCACAGCAAGGGCGTCATCGTAGCTAGTATCCAGGAGCCGAGGTTCCCACCTGGAGGTATATGGCCCAGATCATGTGGCTATCACTTCGTTGGTGAAAGAACCTCTGATCAGACGACAGTCGCCGCTCTGGTCCTTTCTGAGGTGGCTGACTCAGTTGTGCAGATTGACGGTGTTGGAGACCAAAGAAGCATCTGGCTGCAACTCCCTGCAAAAGACGTGGCAGGACAAAGTTTTATCATTTTATGTGTTTACGCACCTCACACAGGCTACCCGGTTGCGACCAGGAGAGCTTTTTGGCAACAAAGGTTGGTGGAATGGCAGCAGCTTAGGAACCAGCCGAAATTCGCTAGGTGGGAGTTGGTCATTGCTGGTGATTTCAATGCTCATTTTGCGGAACTTGCTTATGCCAACTGCGCTTTGGAATCCCGTTTTGACAGGGATCTCCTGAATATGCTACACGACCGCGCAGGTTTTGGCTGCACCGTGGCAAATCCGCAACACTGCCCTACACACAAGTCTGGGACAGCAATTGATGTCATTGCAGTTTCGAGTGGATTTGTTGGGGAGGTGTCTATTTTGCCAGTGGGATCTGTGCTCTCATGTTCTGACCACAGCGTTTTGATTTGCAAGTTGCCTGGGGAAACTTCCGCTTGCTGTGTCACGGAAGTTGGCACTGCTAAGTGGCAGCTGGGTGCAGATTGGGCTGAAGCTTTTCATGGTCTTGACGCCGTTCTTAAATTTATTTGTGGTTGGAGTGGTTTAGTCATGCGTGATGAGTCCATCCTTCTTTGGGTTGCTGATGGTAGAAGGAAAGGTACTCGCCAGGCTTTGCTTGATCGTGCGGTCTGGTACCGAGCTGTTGTTTTCACCATAGCAGGCCATTACAGTGGCTTCGTTGTGGTCAGACCGTCTCGTAATCAGCAGCCGTTGCTGTCCCTGCGTGATCAGCTCCTCCAGTTGCTTCCACCTGAGCGGCCTGGCACACGTCAAGGCAACGATGTGCCGAACTTGGACTTGGGCCCTGAGGCGAAGCGCTTGGACTCCATTTTACGCTTAGGTGCAACAGGGATGCATGGTGATGCAGAGGCACTCTTGTCCAGCATCATCAAACCGAAGCCGGTCGTTCAGACGGCTTTTGTTGATAATGATGGCGCCAAGCTTGGGCCCGCGGACACCCTTGAGTTCTTGGCTGCGGATGTTCAAGCTAGGAGGGTTCCCCCGCAATCTGAGCATGCAGATTTCCATGAGTATGTTCGTGCAACCGTCAGGGATGACAGGAAGCAAGCGTTGCGATTCACGCGGTCTGAAACTGGCGACACATTTTCTGTGGAAGAGGTTAGGAAGGTCTTAAAACTTGAAGTGCTTAATCGCCGTACACTACACCTTCCCAAACGCGCAGTTGCAGTTTTAGATGATATCCTTTTGCTTCTGACCTGGGCGATTGTCAATATGAGCGCCTCTCTTGGATTGACTTCGCAGTTGTGGTGGCGAGAGATTTCTCCTATCCGCAAGGCTGGACCAACTATCGTTACCAAGCCTGATAATCTGAGGCCAATTGGTTACACTGACGAGCTTGTAGGTGTTTTGGACGCACTCTGGCTGCAACAAACGAAGCCTCTTCTTGAACGGTGGTCTGGGCCTGAACAAGCTGGCGGTAAATATGATGCAACCTTGATTGCTGTGGGGGTTCTCATGGCCATGCAGCTCAGAGTCAACCTTGGCTTGCCTTCCTACATTGAAAAGGTTGATCTTCATCAAGGGTTTGATCTTTCTTGGAGGGATGGGATTCGGAGGAATCTGGCGGCTGCTGGTGTTAATGGCAGGTTGTGGCTGCTAGCTGACGCTGCCCTTGAAACTGATCACTTTCGCATCAGATTAGGGCCGCTCATTGGTGACTTGCTGACTCTTTCGGACTTTGGCATTGGGCAGGGTAAGCGTGCTGCCGTACATTTATTCGGTGCCCTGGTGCAGGGGCTGCCACATGAGTTGAAAAATGTAACTGTAGGTATTGGTCTAGACCTGCCTCGTAGTATCTGCCGTGCGTTTGCAAGTGCCACTCCCGCTGCTGAGCGTGAGACACCCGCAACTCCTCATCTTTCTGCAAGAGCAAGAAGGCTTGGTCAGCAGAAACCTGCAGCTGTTAGTGAAGACGATCTACAATTGTCGCTTGAGTCGTGTACAAGGCAGGAACGGCTAACAATTCTGGACATCTGGGCAGCGCACTCGCTCCTCATTGTGCAGTTCGTAGACGACTCCTTTGTTTTCCAGTCGACTCTTGGAGGCCTTCGTGCAGCTAACCTTGCCCTAGAGAGATTTGCGGCCAAGTGGGTTCACAAGTTCAAGGGTGGCAAGAAGCGCGCTTCAGTGTTGGCCGTGGGCGTGATGCCTCCTGACCAGTCCGCTCTTGGATGTTTGCAAGGCGATCCTGTTCAGCTTGTCAACCAGCTTAGCGTCCTGGGACCGGCCATTGATGCTAACTTGTCATTACAACCGCCCTTAGACTCTACCTGTGCAAGAGTCCTTGCGATGACGAGTGAGCTTGGTGCCTCCCTCAGCTCTCTTGGACTAGGAGTTCCTCTCCAAGTCGCACAATTCAACAGCAGGGTTGAACCGGCGGTGCTTCATGGTGCAGAGATCCTGGCAAGTTGTGACCTGGGTTTCAGCGTTGTTGCCTCGAGGCTCAATGCCTCCCAATACCGAGCTTTCAAGGCTCTTGTTGCGGTTGGTAACGACTTGAGTCTAGGTGACGGAGGCCAGGCTAGACTTTTTGCTGAGCTGGGGGTTCGTGTACGTCTTGGGGCGAGGTTAGCTCTTCGTGTCATGGCTGCAAGAGCACGTGTTTTGGCCTTGCCTCCAGGGAACACCATTGAGCCTGCTGTCCTGGCTTCAGCTCGTGTCACAGGGGCGACGTGGTTGGAGCATTCTGCTTCGATCATGCAGGATTATGGTCTTGGTGCTGAGACTGACTTCTTGGTTTTCTGCAGTAGAAAGGCTATTGCCCTAACCACACCTGAAGCCCGCAAAAGTGCAGTCAAACAGTGGAAGCGACTTGTGCTGCTCCCAGCAGTGGCCAATGCAGAGCTTCACTGGTTTCAGGAGCACCTTGCGCGGATCTCCTGCAGGGTCCCTGGGCGCATGTGCTTTGAAGTCTGCATGGCTCACGAGCCCTTTCATTTGCAGCTTCGCTGGGCCCCGTGGTCGCGATCAACTTGGAAGGCTCACCGTGCGTGGTTGCTGTGCAGGCTTACTGGTGGCTTTCCTTTGTCTTTATGGGGGGTTCAGCGGGAACCAGCAGACTCTGGCCACTTGCCCGGGCTGTCTATGTGCTGAGGCGAACTTGAAGCATTGGTTGCTTGACTGTCCGGCAACTGATGCATGCAGGGCTTTATGGCAAGGTCTGGACTTCTGCGCGTGCTTTCGCCATGATCAAGATCTTGCAGCCTGGCATCGCAAGCTCTCTTTCTTAGGGGCTTGCCTCGAAGAGGTTGTTCACCTGCTTCGCCAGGCGAGACGGTGAAAACGGGGTTTGTGTCACTTTATGTGAGACATTCGACTAACATTGCGTGATGGCCCGTTGGCCGTTGGCGGTGGCACACACGCTCTGTGGTCAGCCAGGGAGATGCAGTTAAGGTTGTAGCATCACCTGCGCGGGACTGTAATACCTCTTACAGATCCCACGTGCCATTGGCACGCCCTTACCGGTCACATCACATCACATCACATCACAGGGCATGAGTCGGTGAATACAAAAACATGTACATATGTTAGAAGCTGCCCCCACCCTGTAATAGTGACTATAAGGATTATATATGATTATATTAGGGCCCTATTATATTCCTATTATACCACTATTACAGGGTGGGGGCAGCTTCTAATACATATGTGTATCGATACTCGTGTACCTACTGCGTGAGGGCTGTTTGAGGTCCTGGGAACCGAAGCTCCAGACCCCGTCACGCCCAAGGCCGCAGCCTCGCAGCCCCCCAAAACCTGGACCTAAGAGTAGCCTAACAATAAAAAGGGTGCCCTTTTTGGTTTAAAAGGGCTTATAGGGGAACCTGAAGCCTTAAAAAGGGAATAAGGGCCTACTCTGGGTCCTAGAAACTCAAAACAAAAAAACAAACCTCACAGCCCGATCCGAAAGCACACGAAACCCCAAATCACACCAACGACCCACCACAAACACAAAAAGCGTTCAAAATCAAAAGCCTTAAACGCCCTAAATCCTTGAAGCCTCGATGCCAGAACTCTAATAGAGTTTGATTCTCAACCCTAAATGCCAGAAAGACGCCTATTACCGGGGCCCGCATAGTTGGAATGTGGTTTTGGGAATGGCAGGATCTCGTTTTTTTTTTTTTGAGGGGGGGGGGGGGGGTGGTTTCGAGTCTCGGGTCTCGGAGCCTTAGGAGCTAGGCAAGAAGCCCTGGACTCCAAACCCTCAAACCCCTAAGGATCCATGTGCCCATGTGGGGGTGGTTGTCAAAATTATGGTCCCTTTTTTGGGGGGTCCTGTTATAATACGGCACCTATTCTTTAAGGCACCCCAAAAGGGACCATAATCTTGACAACTACCCATGTAGTATATACTTAGGCCTTAAAGTAAGTAGACCCTATATCGGTGCTTTGGGGCCAAAGCATATACTGTTTGGGTACATGGACCCTTTGCGAACCACAATGGACAATGCATGTTACAAGGGTTCGCCAAGGATTATCGAAGAGTTTAGGGCTTAGGAGGTCTATCCGTAAGCATCCTATTCGAGAAGTAAGTGTTTTGGCCTGAAAGTATCTATATAGAGACTACTTGAAGGCCTAAGTATATACTATATATAGGTCAATACCAGGTACATTGAGTCGTAGAGTTGGGCTCAGGCAGGGCGCAGGGGTCTTCGGGCTTGTGGCTTGGGATTCCTAGCCGGAGAGGGGCCTCATCTGCGCAGCCGCTGGTGATGGGGCCTTGCTTGGAAGCCCGAACACCAAGAAAGGCTTGATTTTAAAGGCTAGAAAAGGACCCAGAGACTCCAATATCCCAAATATTCCTTAAATCATATAAGGGATCCTACTATATCTTAAGGTATATTCCTTAATTAAGGGATATTGGGGGCTGAGGGGAGTTGGGTTTTAGGGAACAGGCGCCAATGCTCACGGTGTATTACTTACCTTTGGTTAGTAGGGAATGGAAGAATGGTAGTAATAGTAGTTATGATTGTACCCCATTCCTCCATTCCCTACTAACCAAATGTAAGCTTAAGGGGGTCTATAAACCCTAAACGCCTGTAGATCCCTTTTCAGGAGCCCTATAGATCCCTTTGAGAAGCCCTTTAAGACCCCTTACTACGTCCCTTTAACCAGAGGTTATATATTTGTCCCGGGTCAGGTTCTTTCTGGCTGCTGATTGCTGGGGCTTACATATCACTATGAAGCGGTTTAGGGCTTAGGGGTTAGGGTTTTAGGGTTTAGGGTTTAGGGGTTCAGGGGTTTAGGGTTGAAGAATCTGTCATAATATCCCCTATAGGAGACATGTGGGCATTAAGAAAGGACACTTCTTCAGCATCCCCAGAAGGCATGTAAAGGTAAAGTTTGGGAGGAAATAGCCTCATCCGTATACAGGGGGGGCAGTTTCAGCTTGCGGGCCCTTAATGCTCTGGCCGACTTTGGCGTTATTGAGTCGGCCGGCAGGCGGGACAGAAAGGCTATGGTCGGGATCGAAAGGCTCAACAAAGAGTCGAACCAGCTCGCGTTGATGGCCCTCAGCATCGAGAACGGACACAAAAAGAAAGCACTCAAACACTAACTAAATGTAGATCCAGAGCTTTGCCCAGACCTTCCAAAATCCCTTCATTGAGGAGTGTGATTGCCTTAAGTTACCAGCATTCCTAACAAGGTTTAAGGTATATTCCTCAAGAGAGGGATGTTGGAATGTCTCGGTACTGCGCACGTTACAACTCTCGGCACAAAAAAGCGCACGTACGGATCCCACGTTTCCACTCCTAAACCCTTTAAGCGTACTACCGGGGAACCTAAACCGTAAGCCCTAAACCCTGAACCCCTAATCCCCCTAATCCCCCTAAGCCCTAAACCCTACACCCAAAACCCTAAGCCCTAAACCCTGAACCCCTAATCCCTAAGCCCTAAACCCTAAACCCGAAGCTCTAAACCCTAAACCCTAAACCCTATACACCCCTAAACCGGAGGCCTGAAGCCCTAAACCGGAGGCCTGAAGCCCTAAACCCTCCCACGTTTCAACTCGATGCCTTGCGATGCTCCTGCCAGAGGCTCTGACAGCGCATCCAACCTGAGCACTTTCATAGGGATCCTTAGGGGTGTAGGGGGAGGGGGGGTAGGGGGCCTTAAGGCCCATAATAAGGACTAATAAGGCCTATTTAAGGAAATATAATCCCCTGGAAGGTCGCTAGACCCAGAGACGCCAATATCCCTTAATTAAGGAATATTCCTTAAATGATATTAGGGATCCTACTATAATTTATGGAAGAATCCAGACCAGCGGGCGGGGTTTTGATTGGAGGGGGTCCGGCTTTGGCTCGGGCCATCTGTGCAGGCGGAGGGTCCCTGACCGCAGACTTATGGATGAATGTAGGAGCCTAGAATAATTAGAATAGAGTTTTGGGGTATAGTATACTATAGTTACAATCAGGAACCCCCCCAACAAAAACATACGGTTGATGATACCCATAATATGAGGGCCATGAGAATCAGAATAAAGTTATGGGGTATAGTATACGGTAATTACAATCAGGAAGCCCCAAAATACGGTTGATGATATAAATCCTGCATAACCTTAAGGACATAAACTATGGGGCTACTGGTATATTATTCCTTACTATGGGTAACGCAGCATCCTTATTATCGACAGCAGTAAGTAGTTAACCTATAGCTACTTGTCGAGTATCTTGAGGAACTAATGGCAAACCTTTTGGAGTATATTGGAACCTATATTGGAAACTGAAAGAGGTTCATTTATCGAAAAAAATGTTAAAGGATACCTGCTCTACTACTAGGTTCACCTGTAGACATATAAATATCATAACCCAACTAGGATCCTGTTTAACTTTTTACCTACTTGCTGAGTCAACCACCCTCCAAGCACCAGCTCTCGGGCAACAAAAATGGGGCTTGGATTTCCGGAATCCTAAGTACCCTATCTGCGTACTAGGATGCCCGGTAACCTAGGAATAGAAAGGGCTCCCTTTTTGGTATTGGGTGACTTCATAAGGAACCTGGACTACAAAAAGGGAATAAGGGTACTACTGGGCATCCTAGTTTGGGGATCCTTCATGCATACAATGTATCCGTGTGTGTATGTATGTAAATATATATATATATACACACACATATGTATGTATATGTGTATATATATATATATATATATATATATTTATTTATTTATTTATTTATTTATGTATACATGTATTACATCGTAGGCTACATGTGGTTAGGGCTTATAGCCCCGAGGTTTCCAAGCGTGCACCCGAACCGGAAATACCGACAGCAAGGCCATGGTTCCACAACCTTGTATAGGATTTAGAGAGTTTAGGGTTTAGAGTTTAGGGTTTGGGCCGGGTTTGGGGTTTAGGGTTGCAAGGGTTTAGGGCCTTAGGGTTTAGGGTTTGGGGAGGGATCTGCCACCCCCAAAACCTACTCGGAGGAACTGAGACATTAGCAACACATAGGAAAATGCAGCTCCAAGCTGCAACTAGCAAAACACATGTCATTACCACGGTTTACGATTTAGGGCTCCTAAGTCACCGTTGGTTGGTTAGAATGAAATGCAACTCAGCCCTAAACCCTAAACCCTAGACCCTAAACCCCTGCAGGGAGCAGGACGATCCGGGTCGCTGCCGTCGATGATCGACTGGCCTCAGAAACACACTCGAGGGGCGCTAATTAATACGCACTTAGAATAGGGTGTTGGGCATATTGTTACGACACCTCTGTGGAAGCATGCTGCGCTTGAGCTGAGCACATCTGCTTTTTTTGTGTGTTGTCTTGCGGCCTGGCCAAATCATGAACACTTGAAGCCCCACCTCAACCCTCAACACCACCAAAACTAAGATGCCGGAGACCTAAAATACTGAACCGCAGAAAGCCCCAAGCCCCGCACGCCTACGCCAAACCAAGCCCGTACCCCTGAACCACTCCAGAATTCCTGGAACAACCCCTTAGCCTTAACCTCCAACTCCTAAACCCTACCCGTCAAACCCCAAACCCGTAAATTCCTAAACCCCCTCAACCCCTGAACTTTGAAACCCCAAAGCCCTCAACCCCTACACTCCCTGAACCTCTAAACCTCCCAACCCCTAAACGCCTAAACGCCTAAACCCCCTTTTAAAACCCCAAAAACCCTAAACCCCTCAACCCCTAAACTCCTAGAGCCTACATCCTCTAGCTCTTAAATTCCTAGAGCCTAAATCCCCCTGAAACCCCGAAATCCCCGAAACCCTGCAGGATTGCACTCACAAACCTCATACCCCTCCACCCAAAACCCCCAAACAATCAACCCCTAAACCCCTAAACTTCTACAGCCCCTGAACCCCGACACGCCCTAAACCCCTAAAGAAACCCTGCAGGAAGCTTGGGAGCGGTCTCAATGACCTCCAGGGCCGTCGCGATCTTCTCCATGGCTGTGCCTACGACCTGAAAAAAGTCGTCCGGCTTGGGGCGTTCAGGGTTCCTCCTTAAGGTACTATAAGGGTTCCTTTGAAAGGTACTATAAGGGTTTCCTGACGGGATCTATAGGGTTTAGGGGTTAAGGGTTATAAGGGTTTGTGGGTCTAGGGCCCTAGGGTTTAGGGTTTTCGGGTTCAGGGTGGTTAGGGGTTTTAAGAGGCTTTGGGGATTTGCTTTGGGGTTTTTGGGGTATAGGATTTGCGGCTTAGGATGACCAGGGGCTCGGGGGCGGGGTTTATGGTTTCGGGGTTATACGCTTAGAAGATTAGGTGTTGGGGTTGGGGGCGGGAACTCCGTACTTCGTGAACCACAGACCCGACGCATGAAATCCTAAGCTGAAATGCACTGTTGCCTGAGAGTTTGGGTTGGGCACTCGACAGAAAGTCTAACGCGTTTACCAGAAAATTGGTATCAACGGCTTCCCATGTTGCTAGCAATGCTTACTGAACTTCGGGGTAGCTCGTGGGCACGTGTTCTTCGACAGGCTTGTGCTTATCCGGATCTGCTGTGCATCATTGCCACCTTGGGGGTTCTGGTAAAGCTTGTGTGACTTCGGTTCGTGGCACTTCGAGTTTAGAGATTGGGGTTCTGGCTAGGGGTTCGAGATACTTCTATCATTCTAAACCCGAAACCTATAAGCCCCTGAGCCGAATAATCATGACCCCTTGGGTCTACATCAGAAAGAAAGCGAACCCCGAAACACGAAACATTTTGCCGGCTGGAGCCCTTACTGAGCCCCCCGACCATTGTCGTGACCAGCACGATGGAAACTGTGGTGGTAACGAGCCTTGTGGCATTCTCCGGCACAGTTCCAAATCGCACCCGTAAGCATTGGCGATTTGAGGGCCGGGGCTTCGGGTAGACACGGTTGGGCCGACGTCTTCCGAGTGAAGAGCGATGATGATACTTATATAGTCCGCAGTACCCTAAGCCACAAGTACTAAGTGTGGGTACATGAACAAACCTTATACGATGACATTGGCATCCCTATTTCCTGAGAAACCAATAACCTTGAATCAACCCCCAAAGTAAGCCCTTAGATCCCCATTGCTTTGGCTTACGCTCGCCGTGCAAATCCCGCTATGGACGATCGTGTATAAACATATAATTTCCAGATCCTAAGGAAAACGGCAAGCATAGAACAAATATATATATATATATATATATGTATATATATATATATATATATACATATACATATACACACATATATATATATATACATACAGGTGTATATATGTATATGTATATAGTAAACCATATGTGAAATGTGAGGAATATCATGAATATATTCAGGAACCCTAAGGGGTAATACAAACATATTATGAGGAACCCGAAAGACTGAAACACATATGTTGAGGAAAATCAAGGAATCCAGTAATTTTTCCAATCTTGCACGCGTAGACTGCCCTCCAGGATTGGCTCGCGGGAAAGCGAAGGAGCCTTTGTAAAACCCATACCTCTGTGTATATATATATATATATATGTATATGTATATGTTTATGTATGTATGTATACATACATACATACTTACATGGAGCTGTATAGACGCCTGAATAATTGCCAATATCATTCCAGGGCCCGAATCGCCGACCAGCCGAGCGGTAGCTGGTAGGAAAATCGACGGCCCCAGTGCGACGACGCACGATCTTTGCGCCAAGGGTCGGCGCAGTCCTCGCTGGCATCGACGCCAGCGCTCCAAGCGCTCCGCGGCCCGAAGACGGGTCAAAGCTGCTCAAGAAGCAGCGCGTCCCCTGCCGAGCAGGGACCTCAGGCGGCTTGAGGCACATCATTCCAAGCCGCTATATCGCCGAATGGGCGGTCCGCCATGGCGTGGAGGCAAAGGAGATCACAAGACTGGCAAGGGTGGCCGTGGGGACGGCTACTATTGGCGTGGTGCTTGGTCTCCCAATCAGCCCAAAGCTGGGAAGGACAAGGCACCAGACGCCAAGTTCCCGACCTACGACAGCATGGCGGTGGCCAAACCGAAGCCGGGTCGTGGCCCAGAGCGTTTCCTCGAGGACAGCTTCATGGAAGACCCGGACGATCGACTTCGCAGCGTGATGCAGGAAGGCCTCAATCAGGCGAGGAAGGCCGAGCAACGTGTGCGTCACTTGGCTCAGACGAGAGCCAAGCGCGAGGGACAATGGGGTGCCTACTTGGAGGCACTGAGGAAGTCCTACTTGCGGGAGTACGACAAGTACCAGCGCGAAATTGGCAGGATTCAAGACGATCTTCAAGCTGCTCTTCAATCTCAAGAAGAGGCAAGGGCGAATCTTCGTACCCTGCACCTGCGGGAGGAGCAGCAGACTTCCACCGAGCCGACAGAAGATGCGTGGGCTACTTTGACGAGGACCTGGCACCAGGAGCGTCGCGAGGAGCAGGATGCTTCAGCAGTCCTCAAGCGGGCTTTTGGATCGCAGGCGGAAGCTGCAGCGATTTTGTCAGGAGAGCGCAGACTCAGTCCGGATATGATTGCTTTTCTCCAGGCGATGGGTGCAGCCCACACTGGAGAGGCTCCTTCGGCGACTGTGCCGCAGGCGGCTGTGGAGCCTGTGCAGCAGGCGCGGCAGGCAGCCTACAATGCTATGTCGCCAAGCCCCCGCCCACCTGCTGGACCATGCATGGACACGGCGGGACCTGCGGTTCCTACGATGATCGAGACTGCACCTCGCCTTACCCCTCAACAGAATCCTGTTGTGGCGACAGAGCACTCGCGAAGCTTGCCGACTGGAGTTCCCGAAGGTGACCCGGAACTTGGCCGCCAAGCTGGAGGAGAAACGAGCTCAAGAGCTGGCCAAGGCAGTGCAGAGTGGACAGCCAAGTGTGGCTGTCACGCAGGGTGCAGTCCGGCCCGGACCAACGGTTGTCAACGACGACTCGGACGAGGAGCTGAACGGTCCCAAGGAGCGGCACGGTCTGAGTGGCCTGGAGTAGTGCTCGGCATCAGGGCACCATCCTGCGCTGGCGGAAGCGACCTTGTGATCCGGCTGGGGGGCCTCTCGACCCTCGGTCAAGGATCCTTGTGTTGCCGAAGCGTCGCGGTAGATGGTTGCCCTGGTCCTGCACTGTGGGCAGTTCTGAGTGCAGTGAAACGGGCTTGTACAGTTGTAGTCCTCCAATTCTCGGAGCCTAAGAGCTCTGCCCTGGCACTGAACCTAGTCCCTTGGATTTCGCTCTTGCAGGTGCCGGCCGGCTTCGATCCGCATGGGGTTTGTGCGGTTTGTCGGAGTTGTTCGGTGCAGTCATCCTCGCGAAAGGCCCCGGGGCACGGGATTTGTGCCGTCTGGACCTTTCCTCCGCCTGCATTTCCCACCTCCCGTGGGTCTACTGTGGCAACGGTTCTTGGGGTCCAGATAGGGTTTCGTCCGCGTAGGCGCCTAAGTGATACATCGGTGGCGCTGGGGTGTCCGCCTAATGCAGATGAGGCCCAATTTGGAGTAAGGTTCTCCCCGACCCCAGGACATGACCAAGTTGAAGCGTTGTGCTTGAAATGGCTTTTCGCTCTCAGTTTTGTGGTCTGCCCGCTCGCACGAGCTCTCCTCTTCCTGTTGAGCCTGCAGGTGTTCTGGCTCCTTGTCCGGCAGCTGCCCGGACGCAACACCATTATTGGCAGAGCTATTCGGCTCCCTTTCCGAGGTGCGCAGCCACAGGTGTTGAGGGTTCTTATTGGGATAGGACACCCCACGCACCCCAGCTTTGCGCGCACGCCGGAGCCTCCATCTTCTGCTCGGCGCCAGCTGACGCGCAGGCCTGCCTCCCGAGGGTGTTATCTTCGGTTTTGTAGGACGCTGTGCGCATATTTGGTTCCTAGCCTCCCGCACCAGGTTTGGGCTGTGCCTACCGAGATTCCGCGTGCTGTCTCTGAGCTCCAACGTCTCGGTCTTTTTGTTCCCGAGGGCCTGCGGCCGCCAGCTGATTTCATCCCCTTGCCAACCGATATAGCGACACTGCGGCAGGTTTGCTGCCGGACAGGTGGCTAGGCGTCACTGTGTATGCCGCGCATTGCATTCCCAGGTCATATGCTGTGGTTCTCAATAGGGGGCAAGGGCTTGTTTCGCTCATAAGTAAAGTGAGGCGTTTTGAATCCCAATCTCGACCGCTGTTGAACCGTTTGGTGCCGGTCTCGCCTCAGCGCTTTAGTGGGTCGGCTGCTTTCCTCGCATTTTCGTCGTGCCTGGACGAACTTCTGCGGGTATCCGTGATTGTCGACTTATCTCGGGTAGGCGGCCAGTACTTCGCTTACTGCATTTCAGCTGACAGCACTTCTCATGATCTTCTACAAGAGCTCTCCGAAGAGCTTGACTGTGAGGTTGAAGATGTTGCTGTTTTTGTTGGCGCCAGCTTTAGGCAGCGCACGGGATCAGATTGCCTCGAGCCTCAGCATGGGGATGTCATCACTGTGCTTCGTGCAGGGATTGCAGTTCCGGAGGTAGCACTGATCAGTGATCTCTTTAATGTTGGTGAAATGTGGGACTTGCCCAATGACGTTCCGGCTGCGCCACGTCGTTCGTGCACTGCTGTCTGGTTTCAGCACAGATGGCATGCTCTTCACACTGAGCGCTTTCCTGGTCGAGACGTACTCAGTGTTGTGGCCGAGCGCTTCAGGACACCTGCAGATCTACTTCGGTTGGAGGCTTCACTTTGTGTGTTTGGTTTCTCCTTCAGGGGTGAGACTTGCAGCTCTGTTGCCGTTGTACACGAGAGACATGAGGGGGATTCTGAAGATAACGGTGAATGGAGGCTTATCTGTGATCTCAGGCCTGTTGGCCTTTTGCCGGTTGTCGTTTGTGTCCCTGCGCAAGGGTTTGGCCTCTCGGATCTGGGAAGACGCCTTGCAATCCCACTAGATCGTGCTCTGCGCTTTTCACTTCATGAGATCGGCGATGCCTCTGAGGAAGGGGCCGCATGCCTCCACACGATTCTTGTTACTGCTTCTCCTTCCGAGACTGGAGGAGCATTGCTGATGCCTGACCGCTATCATCCCCGAGGTCCGCTCGCGGCCATCTCCCAAGGGTCCTCCTTCTTCCAGGTTGGAGTCGCCTCAGGGCAAGCGCTTTTTGTGCACCGTCCTGCCCGACAGCCCAGGCTTAACATTGCATCGGATTCTGAAACCAGCGAGCACAGTGCACAGAGCCAGGGCGGTTCGGTTCAGGTTCTAGTTCTTGCGGTTGATTGGGTTGGCAAGCCTGTTGAGGTAGACCTGACCTTTCCCGAATCGGAACAGGACCTTTTTGCAGCGGTTGCGGAGGAGCTGCCTCACAGCTTTGCTCTTCTCTATCCGCACTTTGTTGCGGTGTGGCCACAGCCCTCTGTTGAGTGGGCAACGGTCCTAGCGCTTCCAGGCTGGACAGTGAGTGAAGATATCATCATTCTTGACATGCGTCAAGTTGATGGCAGACTGTTTCCGACAGCTTGTGCGCCTGTTCTCATGCTGGGCAGTCTGTTTGAAATTGCCGATCTCGATGATGATGGCACATGGCAGGTCACGGCTTTTGGTAGAGCAGTTGAGAATCGCGATGAGTTGCTACACATTGTCAGGCACGGCTGCGTGGTTTTCTCTCGGGTTGGGACACCTGCGCCTCACAATGCTGACCTTGCCACTATGCTGGCTTCTCCCTTCGGATGGAATGTAGAAGCCTCGGTGCCGCTTGGCCCTGGTGGTCGTCGCGGCAACTTCATCTGTGCAGTGCTCGAAGCAGGTACGCGCCTGTACCGGGTTCAGCCGGCGCAAGATCGTCACCATCTCGAGGACATTGCTGAAACCTACGGTCTTGCCCTTCATTGGACGACCGCACAGGTAGTGCGTCCCGCGGTGCACAATGCTTGTGTTAAAGGACACCGTTGTCGTGGCGTTGCTTTGATCTCCGGTGCTTTTCCCAGTGTACCGGTGCCGCCGGCGCCCTTCCGGCCGGGGGACTTCCCGATTGCTCTCGACTGCAGGCCAATCTTGCAAGGGTGGCAAATTTTCTTGGTCTTTGACTTTCGTTGCTCTCACGCTGAGATTGCTCAGCACTACTCTGTGCTGGCGCCACCGGACTTTCATGCACAAATCGATGGTGTAGGCCTGGATGGCGATAGGCTTCAGGTTCAGAGGGGCAGCGTGCTCACTGTTTCTTGGGTTCCGATTTCGCCAGACCAGCAATTGCCTTCTGAAAGTGAAGCGGCTTTTGAGCCTGTGTGTGAGATGGCCTCTCCGGGCTCGCCTTCGTCTGTGCGTTGGCACGCCAGCCGCTCCATTGCTTCGGGGGCGGAAGCGTCAGCCGCTCGCAGTGTACGCAGTCGATCCCCGCATCGGACGCGGCTCGCAAAGGCCTTCGCCGCCATTTGCTTTTCTCAGCAGCCTCTCCTTTCGGCAACAGCTGTGGTTGCGCGTGCTCCTGACTCCGAGACACCAGGAGCTGCTCCTCACTACGCGTTGGAGGAAGCACAGATACACGCACGGGTTGCGCGTGGGCGGGATCCTCTGCAGCGCCCCCCTCCCAACGTCTTGCGTGAGGCTCCTGTCTTCCTGCCGGATCCAGAAATAGTTCTCGAGTGGCCCGGGCTCCTCACTGACATCCCTTTTCTTGTCTTTGCACAGGAGTGTTGGCCACAGCGTGTGACTATCCGGGGCCACGTGCCCATAACTGCTACGCAAGCACTTGCCTCTGTCAATGAGGTTAGAGACGGTTTTGACCGCGAGCTCTATCCCCAGCCGGGGTTGGTGTGCTTCTCGCTGTGCCCTGTTGGCCGATGCAAGTTGTTCCAGTGCTTGTTGATCGGGAGCACTACGATGGACGCATGCATTGCTCGACATTTGCTCCTGCCATGACTAAGGCCTCTATCCTTGCAGCCATTGACATTGCGCCTCACACGAACATCATTGTGTATGTTCGAGACTCGCCTTGGGCGCTTGAGGATGGTCTGCCTTGCTTCCTTGAGCCTGGGGACCTCATCTGTGTCGCTTGGCGGGGGCACCCAATCCTTGTTGCCACCAACCTGACAGACATGCTCATGTCCGCTGAAGGTTGGAACCTTCAGGTTGATCTGCCCGGGCATTTTGACAGTGCGTTCTGGGTCCTGGCCAACGACGGGCCTTCCTCTTTTCACTTGGCGGCAGGGGAACGTTTTCCGCTGCGCACGAGGCTGGCAGAATTTGCACAAATTGCTGCTGATGAGCTCAAAGTTTGTGTTGCGCAGCCACGTGTCTGGGATCATTGCTTCTGCGGGGTATATCATCGTACTGTCATCGCTGCAGTATTGGGATGCCCTCAACACTTTCCTCCTGAGCGACTCCTGGTCTTTCTTGACATTCGACCAGTGTTGCAAGGCTTCGAGTGGGTCACTGCCGATCACCCGGGCTTTCCTCTTGAGCCGTTTGTCCGGAGGTTTTCTGCACACTGCCCTCCGGGCTTTCTTGTGCAGGTGCGTGGTGGTGCGGTTGTACACACAGATCTTGGTGCTCACCTCGCTGTACCTGATGGCGGGGTACTGTCCGTGCACTTCGTGCCAGCTGCCTTCGACAGTAGCCGTTCCGGCTCTGGGTCATCAACCTCCTCTGTGTCATCCGGTTCTGGTGGTTTTGACTCGCCTGATGCAGATGCTGGGTCTGAACACGACGGTGCCTCCCCTGCTGTGTCTGCTGTTGGCGTTCAGACGACCGGTGGTCGTGCTCTCCATGGTCGGCGCGCATTGTCTCGCAGTCATGCTGTCGCCATCTTTGGATTTGCGCTTATCGGCAACGCCCTCTTTGGCAATCGAGTTATCATGTGGAGCCTCGGTACTTCTCGCGCTGCTCATTGTACTGGGCACCGATGCCTCACCCCTGTTCTCTTGCCACAAGGGCACCCCAACCTTATTTGTGAGCCAGATGCGGTTGAAACAGCTTTTCACGGATTGCCGTTTGCATCGCGGGTAGTTGTTTCCTTCTGCAATGGCTTGGGCTTTTTCTGGTCTCGGCGCATGGGGTTGCCTTTTCGAGGGGTCCAACGCAACATGCCAAGCGTCGTAGGCTCCCTAGCACCATGCTGCAGGGCCTCTTACTATGTGTCATAGTCTGCGAGTCTGCTAGTTTGATCGGGGTTGCAGGCATGCAATTGCCTAACAAGGAAGACCGTATGCACAGTACTCTGCAGTTGCCCGGTGCTTCTGTCGCGCGTGCATCTGAACCCGACTGTCCTTTCCCTCGAGCTCTGCCTACCCCCTCTCGCTGCAGGAGTGCAGAGGGCAGTGGAGCCCTCGGCCTTGCATTTTGTCACGAGCAGAGGCATCTCTAGGGTTTGCAGGTGGTTGGAGTGATTCTTCTTCGGTTGCTGATTTCAATGTTGACGTAGGCCCAACACTTCTTGAAGAGAGCATACAAGCATGCAGTGCTTCAGCAACTCATCCTTTCTTCCTAGCTTGCACCCTGCTTGAGGCACTGTGGGAACATTCCGTCGATAGGGGAGCCAATTTTGACGGGTTTTCTATTGAAACAGAGGAGTTGAGTGTCCTTGATGCCACTGATCCTGTTCATGTTGCCCTGCCTGCTGCTGCCCCTCACGTGATCCGACTCGATGAGTTGGTTGCGGCAGCTCCTGAAGTTCCACACGGAACTGCAGAGCACTTCGATCTCACTGAAGGTCAATGCTTGTCCCCCTGTAGTGCTGAGCATTTGCAGGTCCTCCAGCATAAGATTGATCCTCGCAGCTTGGGTGGTGTTCCTCCTGGGGTTCCCAAGCCTTGGAGGTTCTGTGATTGGGTCAATGAGGGGGCTCTCGGCCGAGTGCCAGGGCCAGGCGAGATTTTGATCCTCACTGCTGATGGTTCATTTTGCCCCAGCACGGGAGCAGCAGGATGGGCTGTGGTCCTCAGTGTTGCTGCTGTGGGTGAGTCGGGACCTGGACAATTCGTCGGGTGTTTGTTCGGCGAGGTCTGCACTGATGTGGTACAGGAGGCTTGTAGTGCCTTTGTTGCCGAAGTGACTGGTCTGCTCTGGGCTGGAGTTGTCGCTTTTCAGCATCCTACGTTTGCGAACGTCGTTTTCCGTGCTGACAATCAAGCCGCCTTGCACGGAGTCGGAGGCAGCCTTCAGATGCCAGATACGCCATTGTGTCTTGCCGCTCGCAGCCTGCATTTCTCCTTTGCGTTGCTGGATCGCAACACGCCCACGTATGCCCATGTGAGGGGGCACACTGGAGATTGCGCGAATGAGTTAGCGGACGGGCTGGCTAATCTCGGATCTGCCGGGAGGCGGCGTGTGCTTCCCTTCGTCTTTGATGTTTGCGACTGGCTCGCTGATAAGGCCGCCAAGGCACGTTGGTTGCCTCATGTGTGCTTGAGTGCTGTCCGCCCTGCTGCCCTGCCTCGGATGCGAGGCGGCCTTCTTTCATGGGCTTCCAAGCAAGAGCCGCCGCGGCTCACCCAGCATCAATTAATGCGGCCTTTTACTCGGGCGCTCGGTGCTTCAAGTGGTGACACAGCGTCGGTCAGCTTTGCTTTTGCATGTCGATGCGCATCCTTTAATGCGCTATCACTGCTTGATCCTGCGCGCGATGAGGGCCGCGGCGGCGGTCTCTATGGAGCGGCGGGCCGGGTTGGGCTTCTCGCGAGCTCCCTCTCGGCATGTCAGATTTACATTGCTGGGATCCAAGAGACGCGCACTCCAGTTGGCAGCTGCGTTCAGCCCTCTTATGCCAGGTACTGTAGTGGTTGCAATGAGCGGAGATGCTACGGAGTCGAGCTGTGGATTGCTCGTGGCCACAATTGGCCCTCGCACTCTTTCACAGTCAGCCATGCGGATCCGTGTCGCTTGATTGGGCGTCTACAGTTTGCCGAAATTTCTATCAATGTGCTTGTTGGACATGGCCCCCACCGTGCCTTTGCTGATCAGGTCAAGCGCGATTGGTGGGCTGACACGCTTCGTCTGTGCCGTTCAGGCCTGCATGGCAGCGACTGGCTCATCCTTGTTGATGGCAATTGCCGTGTAGGGTCTGAGGTGTCCGCCTTTGTCGGGGATTACCAAGCAGATGTCGAAGATGTTGCGGGCACTGCCTTTCATGAGCTGTTAGGCTGTTTACACTGCTGGCTACCCAGCACATTTGAACAATGCATGGAAGGGGATGGCGGTACTTACATGCAGACGCAAACATGCGCACTTCAACGTTGTGACTTCGTTGGCCTTCCTGGAAGTTGGCGGATCTGGCAAACTCGTGCCTTTGTGGACCCCAGTGCAAAAACAAGGAGCCCCAAAAAAGGCTCGTCGCATTGATCCGGTTGCCATCAAGGACCCCCAGAACGCTGACAGGATACGGGGCATCCTGCGAGATGCGCCTCACATCGATTGGGAGGCCAACGTGAATGATCACGCGGCTGTGCTCGTCGAATACCTCTTCGGCGAGCTTTCTCGGGAATTCCCTTTGGAACAACGACGCCTTCGGAAGTCTTTCCTTTCTGCAGAGGCTGGTACTCTGCATGCAGCAGTGGCCAGACTGAGACATGCCCTGCGGAACCGGACTGCTGCGCTTCGTCTCGCCCGGCTGAGGTGCGCCTTCCTTGCTTGGCAAGGATGCCAAAGCTTTGTTGACCTCTTTTTCGGGGAATGGGCCAGTCGAGTGCAGTTGAGTATTTCTGCCCTGGCGTCTCGGCTTGCTGATGCCGGACAAGCCCTCAAACGCCTGTGTCGAAGGGACAAGCGCCTGCATGTTGATGCTTTGGCAGATCAGGTGCAGCAGGCACCGGCAGGAGAGGTTCATGTAGCACTTCGCAGGCTGCTCAGGCCCAAGCGCTTCCGTCGTACTGGACACGACCCTCTCCCTAGACTCCGCAAAGTTGAGGGTGGATTCTGCACTTCGCAGGCCGAGATCAACCAGGAATGGCGTTCGCATTTTGCTGCCCTTGAAGGCGGACGTCCTGTCTCTGTTGAAGAGCTTGTCCAGTTCGGGGTTCAAGGTCAGGCGCAGGCGGATCCTGTTGAGGTCTTGTGCTTCTCCGAGGTGCCAGATTTGCCCTCTCTTGCAGTGCACTTCCGCTCTGTCTGCCCCAACAAGGCGTGGGGTCCGGACTGGATTCCTCCCGCATTGTGCAGGCTCTTCTCTTTTCAAATGGCAGAGGTGTTTTACCCAGTGCTATTGAAGACACTTGCCTATACCGCAGAACCGGTCGGCATGAAAGGCGGAACGCTCTACCGCATCCCGAAGGCTGGCACGCCCGACCAGAGCGCACTGACGTCACAGAGGGCCATTCTGGTTCAGTCCGTGCTTGAAAAGGTGCTCCACAAGGCAGTTCGCGGCATCACAGTGTGCGAGTGGAACAAGCGAGCACCAGATCTAATGATAGGGGGTCGCAAGGGCCAGAGCTACGTGTTCGGTTATGTTTGTACTCGTGCCTTTCTCGAGTACACAAGGCGACGCTCCATCCCGTCTGCTATTCTTTTTACGGATATCAGCTCAGCCTACTACTCTGTGATTCGCGAGCTGCTCACGGGTGGCAAGCTGGAGCAGGCCAACGTCCTTGAAATCGCCGCATCCCTGTCGCTCACCCCGGAGGACCTGCAGGTGTTACAGGCCCATGTTGCAGATGAGCCAGTTTTGTGTGGTGCCGACTCAGGCCCCCTCCTTGCTGCTCTAACCCACGAGCTTCACTCCGGGACTTGGTTCCTTATGAACCAGGATGTTGAGCTTGTACACACCAGGAGGGGCACGCGACCAGGCAGCAGCCTGGCGGACGTGCTATACGGGCTGCTCTTCACTCGCGTCCTGCAAAGGCGCGGAGACTTTTCTCATCAGGGCTGGAAGCCCCTGATTCCCTGGAACGGACGCCGCGATTTCCAGCCATATGACGGCCGTGCTGCGCAACAGACTCAGGTCGAGGTCCAAGACCTCGTATATGCAGACGACTTGGCAACCTGCATTGTTGAGGACAAGTCGTCGCAACTTCCGGCTGCTGTGCGGGGCGTGGCTAGTGCCTCCATTGACGTCCTTGCCGGACATGGCCTTCGGGCCAATGTGGGTCCTCGAAAGACAGCCGCTCTTCTGGCACCTGTCGGTGCGGGCTCGAAAGACGTTCGGCGCCAGGTCTTTTCGATCAACGGAGGTCGTTTGCCCATTATACGAGAAAATGGGCCTGGAGTGTGGCTTCATGCCGTCTCGCACTACAAACATTTGGGGTCGCGCCTTGCTTTTGACGGCAGCATGGCTGCTGAGGTGCGTTCAAAGCTGCAAGCTGCAAGAGCCTGCTTCCACGAGGGTAAGCGAGATGTGTTCTGCAGCCCTCGGATAGAGTTGTCTCGTCGAGTTTCTCTGTTTCGGACGCATGTTCTTACCTCGCTTTTCGCTGGAAGCGGCGGTTGGCCGTGCCTCTGCAAACGCGGATGGGTCACCCTGGAAGCTGGTTTCTATCGAATGTTGAGGCAAATGCTGCGCATTCCACGGCATGAGGATCAGAAGTGGACCTATGAGAGGATCCTTGCAGCTGTAGGCCTTCCGTCCCTAGAAGGCTTCCTTGCTCTTGAGCGGCTTCGATTCGCAGCGCAACTTGTTCGTGGAGGACCAGACGCAGTCTTTGCTCTGATCCAACAGGCGCCGGGCTTTCTCCGAGCGATTGGGCTGGCGGAGCAGTGGCTCTTGGAGGCCACGGCGGCTACTGGTAGCCCCGGGACTTTTGCTCAGTGTTGGCCTGCATGGTGTGAGCTCATGGGCTGCACGGGCCGCTGGAATGGGCTCCTGAAGCGCGCTGAAGGTTGGCATGTTCAGCGGATTTGTGCGCTCTCAGCGTACCAAGACATGCTCCGTGTTGTTTGGCAGCGCATGCCCGAGCCAGTCGTTGACAGCTCGCAAGCCCAGCATGCGTGTCTGATGTGCCGAGTAGCCTTTAACGATTGCCACGCTTGGTCCGCCCATGCGGCTAAGGTTCACGGTTATAGGTCTCGCGCACGTAGGTTTGCTGTAGGAGTCCGGTGTCAGGCTTGTGCCACTCTCTTCTGCACTAACATCCAGTATCGCAGGCACTTGCAAGTGTCTTCAATCTGCTGTCAAGCTCTTGAGAAGGAGTTCCCTGGACTGTTTGCAGTTGTGGAAGAGCAACACGGTCATGAGCAGGGTCCCTCCATTGAGGGCGTTGGAACTGCGCATCTTCCGCCTTTGGCGGACGCGGTCTCGACGCCACTGCTCCGCACCCTTCAGGCTGGGCAGTGGACAGAGGCCGAGCAGATCTTTGAAGCCGTGACTTCTGTCATTGAGCCTTTGACGGTCTTGCGTAGTACGGTTGAACTTTGGGTTCTAGGACTCCGGGATAGGCGACTTGTTGAGATAGCGAGTGATGTACTGCTCAGCCTGCAGGCCGATCTGTGGTGCACGGCAGTCTCCAAGGCGCCAAGGGCAAAGGAGGTCACTTCTTCTAAGTTCGAGCCTCTTTTAGTCCCTTTTCCCTCTGTGAACCCCGAATGTGCAGGGCTTCCTCGTCTCGTTATTGCTTCGACCGAGGCCCATGCCGGCCCCTATGAGGGTAGTCTGTGCTTCTTGCCTTTCTCCTCTAGGGTTTCGGTTGATAGACGGTTTAGCCAGGTTTCAGTGCTGATTCCGAAGCCGCCTGTCCCTTGCCATTCATTCTGGGAGCCTCGCTCCTGTTCGCTGCGAGACATGGCCCTCTTCCGGGAGTGGCTTCACTGCGCACTCTTCTGGATTTCCCTTGTGATTGGGCTCAGTCGTCAGGGCATGCCTTGTAGAGTGCAGTGTCTCTTTTCTCGTGTTTCTGGGGGGGAGTTCGCTAGCTGGATTGAGGAGTCCATTCGGCTATCGCCTGAACCCTCCCCTTTTGAGTTTGTTTTCACCTGAATTCATTGCTTGAGGTACGCTCTCGGAGAGCTTTGCACCTTCTGAAATAAAATAATATCATTCCGTCGGGTTCCTTATACAGTAATGTACACTCAAACCCTTCTCTTATTCAAGCGCCCAGAATACGAAGGTCCTTCGGCCTTAACGCATTTAACACTAAATCCTAAGCCGCACCATACTTAAGGTCTTCGGCCTTAAAGCATTTAGCCCTAAATCCGAAACCGGACCATCGATCCCTAAACTCTTCCTAGGATACCCAGTAACCTAAGAATAAAAAGGCCTCTCTTGTTGGTATTGGGTAACTTTATAAGGAACCTAGGACTACAAAAAGGGAATAAGGGTACTACTGGGCATCCTAGCCCCTAATTTTCGGAAACCCTAAACCCTTTATAGAACCCTTATAGATCCCTTTAAGGAACCCTTATAGATCCCTAAGGGTACTACTGGGCATCCTAGCTTCAGGCTTTGGTGCTCCATGCCAAGGCATGCCGAGGCCCTAATCCCAAACACTATACCTATAGTCTCCAATGTGGTTCCTTTTTCTGGTTAACAAAAATCTCTATTATAGGGCCCTAACCACAAAACTGGTTAACCAAAAAAAGGAACTACAATGGAGACTATAGGTACACCCTAAATGCGGGGGGAAACACACTGTGCGAGTCCGGCGACCCATGCCCATGATTTACTGGGTTGTAGTTTTGGGGCTCTGAGAAGTATTTATGAATAGGTACCTCTATAGGAACCTTAAGGGAAATTAAAAAGTTTCCCAAATTGCCACCTAGTTTAGCACAAAAAAAGCGATGCTCGGCAAGCATTTGTCATGGTGGGCTTGATTTGCCAGTCCCACTCCTTACAAGATTCCTAAACCCTCAACCGGCAAAACATCCTCGTCGTTGAAAAGCTGCACTGGCGTGACGACAAACTGGTTCGGCCTTTTGTGCCCGCAGCTTTGTTCCTGCACACACCCAAGAGAGCTGCATGATCCTGCAGACGGCGCAAGCGCTTTCCTAGCCTTGTCAGCCGTGGCGGTTGGAGGTTCCACCGGATGCCACCCTCTTCGTAAAATGTCGGGCCATGAATCTGGGCATCTGTCCGCCATGTGAAACTTCGCTCACCTCAGCGACGATGCCTCTTCGTAAATTGTCGGGCCATGAATCTGGGCATCTTTCCGCCATGTTTGTCCTTGCCCTTCCCTTGATCAAGCACCTCCTATTGAAACGCTACCCTGAATCCTAAACCACCTAATCCTACACCCTGAATCCTAATCCAGAAAAAATCCTAAACCCTGTAAAATAATCCGCCTAATCCTAAACCCTGCACCCTAATCCACCTAATCCTAAACCCTGATTACCAATCACCTGAATCCCGAACTCCAACCCGGTGCCCCATGCCGAGGCAGATGCAGATCGCTGTTCCGACCTCAGGGGACGATACTGGGCTGATGCATGGTTTAAGGTTTAGGGTTTAAGGGTTTAGGGTTTAGTGTTTAGGAGGTTTAGGGTTCAGGGGTTTAGGGGTATAGGGGTTTCGGGTTTAGGGGTTTCGGGTTTTGGGGTTTAGCCTTCCGCCCAAGCGTCTTGCCGCACTTGCACAGTTGCTTGATGTCCTGCGTTTTCCAGCAGATTCGGCCTGTCTACACTGGAATTCGCGCGCGCTCTCAGCATTTTCGGCTCCTGCATGATCGCCGATTCCATGCAGCTTCCAAATGCTCTGTTTGTGCTTTCCCCGCAGGGCCTTTGTAACGCTCCCCTTGGACGGTAGCTTCTTCTTCCACGTGCTCTGCTTCTGCTTCCCCCGGGATGCTTGTGGAAACTCGACAACAGCTGGATGAAGAACTTGTTTGCTTGCAAAGTGCGTGGTTCTCTGCTTCCGCTTGTCCCATGCCGGATTTCGTACGCGAAGAAATGCAGGAAGAAGTGCTTTGTCTGAACTCCGCCTGGAACACCGAGCTGGCACCTAGTCCCATGCCGGATTTCGCACGCGAAGAACTGCAGGAAGAAGTGCTTTGTTTGGACTCCGCCTGGGACACGGAGGTGCCGGCGCCGGCTCCGCGGCAAGGCGGCGGCTACAACTTCCACGCCCTCGCTTCCGCAGTTTCTGATAAAATGACCAAGTCGGGCCGCTGTCCACGCTGCCACACCCCAAGAGACCAGTGGCCCACGCATCTGGCTGGTCGTTTGGCAAGGTTGTTCTGCGATGCTCGCACCCAACCCTGAACCCGGAACCGGCTGAACCCTTCTTCACCTCCGACCCCAAACCCCAAATATTCACAGCCGTAGTGGCCCCAAAACTCTTTTTCCAAGGCTTTCCTCGAGGATTTATTTTTTTGTAAAAAAAAAAAAACATCCTGGAAAAGCTGCCTCCTCAGCCACGACCAAGGCATGTTCGTACTGCAAATATCAATAGATTCGTGTGTTACGGTTACATGCTTATTCTTGAGCTGCGGCGTAACGTCCGGGCGTAGCGTTTAGGGGTTTAGGGGTTTCGGGTTTAGGGGTTTAGGGGTTTAGGGGTTTCGGGTTTAGGGGTTTAGGGTTTAGGGGTTTAGGGCCTTCAGGGTTTAGGGGCTAGGGGTTAAGGTTGGGATTCCCTATACATTACTCTCAAGGATTGAGGCGATTGGTTTCCAGCTTTTGGGCTTCTACCCTAAGACTCCAAACATGCAGATCATACCGAGTCGGGGTCAAGAAATCCAACGTCTATATTTGCATATATACATATATATATATATATATATATATACATAGAGTACCTACTTTGGGCTATGTTGAGTCCTCAGGAAAGCAAACTTTGATCATGGTACATGGTAAAGCATACTCTCGCATTTCTGCTTGCTTACCGTAGGCCGGAGCCCCCACTCTGGAATACTGGACCTAATCACTGCCTTGAGCTCCCAAGTACCAGAACACCAACGTATGCAAAGAGACTGCAAAGAGTAGGTTCAGGATTGAAACGAGTGCCGTTGTAGCTGCATTGAGCTGTTGAGAGCGCCGGCGTTTGCACTTCCAGGATTTAGACTTTGGGGCGGATTTGTGTCTGGAGTGCTGGGGGAAGTTCATAATCGCGGACCCTAAGCTCACAACCCTAGGCCAAGCTGTATCCAGCCCAAGCTGTCGCACCAACCCCAAATTACACAGTAGTCGGTCGTGGCCAGGTATCACGGCTCAAATGGGAACACTATCAACCCTAAACCCCCAAACCGTAACCCCTTAAAACCCTAAACGCCGAAACCCTGCAAACCCTAAACCCCCAAGCCCTCAACCCCAAACCGGAAACCAAGCTTCCCGGCATTCTTCGCTGCCACGGGAGTTGTGCTGGCCTTTCGAAGGCACAGCGCCCACAAAGCCGTGGGTTGACCTAACCCTACAGTTGCAAAGACTCATACTATAAGTCGTTGGGTTTACAGGATTTACAGGGTTTACTTACGAGTTAAGGCTCTAAGGCTCATATTATAAGAAGGCTTTTGGGCCCAAGGAACATACCGTGGAAGGCTGTTGGGCTATTTTGAGCATTACTTGGGGTAATTTTACATTTCAACACTCCGCACACTTCAGGGAATCGCACGTACGGCTCAGCTTGCCTAGAGGCACCACGACCCCGCAGCTAAGGAAATATTGCGTTCCGGGAGACGCAATTTGAAGCTTGCCTAGGGTCTCCATTGTAGTTCCTTTTTTTGGTTGTCCAAAGTCTCTATTATAAGGTCCTAACCATAAAACGGTTAACCAAAAAAAGAACTACAACGGAGACTATAGGTGACAAATGTCCATCATGGCACTTCGAGCCCCTAGACACAGTTAAGGTCCTCGGCTAAGTCCAAAGCAGTATCTTCTGGGTTTTGAAGTGCGAGAATGTCTGATGCAAGCACATAGGTTTCCGCGTGCAGGGTTTAGTGTCTCGTCTTGTAAAATTCTGGGGGATATCACAAGTGGATAATCCTTAAATGTATGATTCGGGCATCGGGCTTGATAGGAGCTTGCACAGGAACCCTTAAAAGAAGCTTAAA
Source organism: Symbiodinium sp. CCMP2592 (assembly GCA_905221615.1). Classification (NCBI taxonomy): domain Eukaryota; class Dinophyceae; order Suessiales; family Symbiodiniaceae; genus Symbiodinium; species Symbiodinium sp. CCMP2592. The sequence goes on from CAJNDT010005858.1 coordinate 868,761, forward strand.
GAGATCCTTAGAGGAGCCCTTTCAGGAACCCTTGTAGAACCCTTATGGTAACCCGTCGAGCCCTTAAAGGAAACCTGAACCTTAAAATTTCATGCCCAAAGGAAACCTGAACCTTCAAATTTCATGCCCTTCCGACATTCTATAGGAGTCCTTGAGCTTCAGATAACACATTGGCAGTTGAAAACTGTGCTTCTTCGTCACTGCGTGGTGCAATTGAGTGTATAATCGCCTCACGGCCGTTTGAGCCCTTTAGCCGCAAGATCCTACAAATCGTAAACACTGCGATTCCGCATTTGCAGGGGCGCCGAGGTAGTGGGAGCGTACAGGTCCCTAAATGTGGAACTCACAATCCGGTACTTTTCGGCTTTCCGACGTGTGCCCTCAGGCCGTGTCGAAATGACACCACCCTCCTCCTACGGTCCCAGGTGGACACTCTCAACCACAGAATAAGCCTAACCTGAAGGGTCCATGTACCCAAACAATACTTATTTTGGCCTTAATGTAGTCCCTATACAGATACTTTAGGGTCGAAGTATCTACTATATGGGTACATAGACAAGTATCTTGTGGTTGAGTTATGTAAGGGCTCAGGAGTGCTAGCGCTTGCGGGCTGATCGCTAGAGAGGCAAATATTCGGAAGTAGCTATCTGAACTTGTAGTTTAAGCAGGCGCTCTGAGCGAAGACGCTGCGAGTGACTTTGATACTGTGACCGGAAATTAAGCAAAACGTCTTCGGACACATTCACGTCTCAGATCTTCTGACACATCATTTTGGTCCACTGCTTCTTACAGGGCCTGCACAGCTTAAACCCATGCCACATGTCGCTCCCTCCTAAGCTATCAGCCCAGAGACTCCAATACCCCTTAATTAAGGAATATACCTTAAATTATAGTAGGATCCCTTATATGATATAAGGAATAATCCTTGATTAAGGGATATTGGAGTCTCTATCAGCCCAGAGAAACCGGATCAAGTGCTAGTCTCGTGACTTTTCTGCATCCTCAACCCAAGCTAAAGCCGGAATAACCTACCTTTTTAGGGTTCCCTATTATGATTTCCTTATATAAGTCCTTAAAATGGTAGGTTCTTCCGGCTTAGGGTAGCTTATTACTACCTATGGTCTGCATCGTGATCCTTGGTTTTAACATGCTTATGGCTAGGACCTTGCGAACAAAACAAGGCCACCGAAAACACCAAGCTGCACTGGAAACTCTAAGAAAACCCTGAATCCAGCACTGCTGCCATTGTGTTTGGACCAAAGGGGGTTGGCTCTATGACGGTGCTGTGCATGATCGCATGGCACTTGGAGGTTGCTCTCAAACTTGGACCCCTGTTTAGACTGCGAACTTTCGTCTCAGAGTAATTACCTGTTATGTCAAATGCTTCGTGCTTCAGTTGTGGACTTTGAGATTTACCTTAACCCCAAGTAACCTACCGTTTTAAGGACTTATATCAAGAAATCATATTAGGAAACCCTAAAACGGCAGGTTCCTTAGGATCCAGGTAGAAATGAGGAGATGCCTGGTTGAAGGCTGAAGGGACTCCTCATCTAGAGCAGCGCTCACTTGCCCGTCTGGTCCAGAAAGCTCCTAGGATACCCAGTAACCTAAGAATAAAAAGGCCTCTCTTTTTGGTATTGGGTAACTTTATAAGGAACCTAGGACTACAAAAAGGGAATAAGGGTACTACTGGGCATCCTAGGCTCCAGAAACCAAGCATTCGGACACTTGAAAGGAGACCGACCCTGTAGCAGGAGACCCCAAAAACTGCAAGACGATCGGATGGCAGTGAAACCGATCATCGTGCTCCTGCTTAGGCAGGCCTTCTTTCAACGGTCTCTTTTTTTGAGAAATGGCGCCCCTCCCTATCATAATTAAGGCCAGATCCCTGATGGCGATATACTGACAAGCAACACGCCGTCCAGGATCATGGCAACACAGCGCAGAGCCAGTCTTACAGACAGAGGTGTCTTGCGAGGGTTACTTGTCTTGCGAGGCTTGCATGCAAGGTTCAAGCGTTGTCTGTGATAGTTGTCAAATCGATTCATTGCGAAACTCTGCAATCCAGCTGCAAAGCTGTCAACAGCCATCGTCGGCTCCACCACATGGCAGTTATGAAAAGGGAAGGGGTCTCAAGACACCGAGTATAGACACCCACATAATAGGATGCCGCTTCTACGGACGGGATCTCTATTTTGGCGGCCAAGCCTCATCCCCATTCAACCTAGTCCAGGACAAGCCCCCACTGTCACTGAGACATGCTCGCGCCACATGGCAGTCATGCATTCGCATGCCACCACTAGCTTGTCATTACCGAGCTTTCTGTACAGGCTCATCGTGCGCCCTAAACCCTAAACCCCCAGGAGAGATTGCTGCAGGAACGCCTTCTCGGAACTCGCTGTCTTCTGTGAAAGTTCATTTGGTTTTAACCTTGCCGTCAGTCCGACCAGATGCAGATGTGGGGGCTGTTCTAAATTATGGTCCCTTTTGGGGTACCCTTTATAATAAGGACTATACTACTATAGGGCCCAAAAAGGGACCATAATTTAGAACAACCCCCATGTGGCTCTGCACATGACAGAACAGGCTGGTCTCGCGTGTTCTGCTTGTGGCTGAATGTCGCAAAGGCTTTCCTGGCAAGGACTCTCCAAGTGCCTGTGAAGCAAGACGACCCACCCCTCATGTGCAACAACCTCCACAGCTAGGTTTCCCTCAGAATCCTCTTAACAAGCGTACTTACATCTTTTCCTATCCTTCAGCTTTTGAAGGGGACCCTCCCATAAAAAGAGCACTACCGCTACTGGGGGGACCGGGGACCGTCATACTGCCTGACTCTACACGGTAAGGAGCACGCAGAGAAATCCTTCAAGAGCTTTGGCAGCTATCCGTTTAGGGTCTAGCAACATGGAGCTTAGGGCTTGGAGGCCCCCCTGACTCGGAGGCCTCGCCGTTTTGTGGCTTTGCTTCACTGATCCCAAGTACAGCTCTAAACTATCGGCATGCTGAGGTTGCTGCATATCTCAGATACCATGCTCCCCCTCATCGCCGAACGCATCGTCGGCGATGGGATTCGTGAGCAGGTTCGAAGTTACTGAAGCCTCGGGCAAAATTCAAGCTTCAACATCAGGCTTTCGTGAAGCAACAGACCAATGAGCAAACAAACTCATACGTACAAACATATACATATGTAGATATACGAACATATACAACATGAGCAAGCACATGACTAATCAAACGAACAAACGTAGAGATATGTATATGTATGAATATGTGTGTATATATACACACACATATATATATATATATATATAAGTATATGCATCTATCTATGTGCATACCTACACATACAGACATATATACATGTATATATATATACATATGTGTGTATAGTCATGATATATATATATATATATATATATATATATATATATATTATATATATACACATTGCATTATATTATGTTCTGTTATATTATATTATATTATCTTGTATCATATTTTATATGTGCATCCAGCACATACAAAACGAGCAGACACGTGAACAAACGAGCCAACAGCAACCGGGTAGATAAGAAACCGGATAAAGACATAAGCAAGTACAAACATGAACGCATAGACAAAAAATATAGAGGCATAGGTACAACTACAGTTAAAGTTAGTTAAATATACATAATATATGCATGGTATGATTACAAATACAAGTATACATAAAACGTAATGCCATACTGAAAATTACAATGGTCAGTGTAAGTACACCTACATCTGAAAATGTACGAAGACGAACAAACGCGAGAGCAGACGGAACCATGGAAATAGCGATACATGCCATTACAAATAACACTATAATTATAAAGTTAGGCACATATATACACAGGCATGCTTTTGTGCGGATGTGCGCACGTGTAGAATCGAACAATAGGCTTGTTTAACATACGTACACACAGGTGAGGAAATACCAAGTGTTTCTCATGTTATTGCTACGCCGGAGTACTGTGAAGATGACGAACCATAATCATCTTTTGCATCCGTAGTACGTGCTGTCGTTGTCACCAATACCGCGACGATGGTTCATCTACAACTGAACAAGGCCGTTATTGCAGGCACATTGCCAGAAGGCCTGCGACAATGCTGATTGTTGAGAACTAATTGTGATCATCAGCTCCATTTTCATTGTTCCTATCATCACGGCTATCCTCCGGCGTCGCCCCAAAGCCTCTTCCGCTATCTCCAAGACTGTAAGGGTCCAAGTACCTGTAGAACAACCCCGTACTATCTTGAAAAACAGCCGGCTTGCTGTTAGGTTGCTAAGTTAGACCCAGATACCTAAGTGCATGGATTTGGGCAGCTAGGCCGGAGTCTCATGGGTTAAAGACCCCTGAACCCAACCTATAGTCTCCATTGTAGTTCCTTGTTTTGGTTAACGAAAAAATCTATTATAAGGTCCGAACCATAGAACTGGTTAGCAAAACGAAGGAACTTCAATGGAGACTATAGGAACCCGTAATCCCAAGAAGCGCCTGAGTATGAGACTGTCGAGACACGCAAGCACAAAGCCCTGAATAGATGGTCTACGGCTTCCTCTATGCCATGGTCATACTAGGAAGCCGTTGTCAAAAAAATCAGGCCGGTATTTCACATCCCAAACGCTAAAGCTCAAGAGATTTGCACAAGAACCCTCGTCATAACTCCTTCCAAGACACCCTCAATCACAACATGACTACATCCGACCGGCGTTTAGTGTAAGCCACAAGCTGGAAGCCCTATTTGGAGAATCTGCGACTTACTCGTTGCGGCCCTCTGGTTCTAGGTTTACCCTTAGGCTCTAAGGACTCATATTTTAAGGCTTTTGGGCCCGAAGACCATACTAGATAAGGCTTTTCGGCTATTTTGAGCCCTAGGTTTAGGATTCAGGGCCCTTCAACTTTCAACCGGAGAACCTACGTCCTCACCCTTAAACCCTTACTCCAAACCGCCTGCAAAACCCTCTGGGGAGCGCCACGGTATTGCAGTAGTCTGCATTTGCCGAGTTTTCTGCCTCGTTTTTGCTTGATCAAGGTTTTTGAGTGTTCAGTCTTCGATTTAGGGCCTACGGCTTGTAGGGCTCATGGTCCAGGCTTACGGTTTGCGGCTTCAGGGGCTTTTGCGTTTAAGGTTGTGGGCCTTAAGTGTTTAGAGGACAGCGGCGTACCTCGACGGTTCGTCGAAGGCGTGGTTTGTAAACCGTGAATTTCCTAAACCTTGCACCCATATTATTAACCCGACGTGTAGGGTCATTCCCTGCCCCTCTTTTCGGATACCTGCGTCTCTATATAACAGGTCCTAACCAGAAAACTGGGTCATCACTGGATTCTTGTTACGAAACGTTTTCAGCTCCCCCGTGATAAGGACATGTTATGGGTAGCTAGAAAGCGCATATACACCTTGAAAATGGCTGCGTAAACTAACTAACTAACTAAACTCCTTTAACAAACGGAAATCACGGCTTTGCCAATCCGTGTTGCACGTGGAGTCGAAGCCTCTAGGACCGGATCACAATAAACCTGAACCACAAAACACTGAACCCCCAAAGCTTCAAGGCTTCAGCTTTACGCCCTTCATTAAGCTTTAGACCCCTAAACCCCTAACCCCTAAAGCCTAAACCCTCTGAATCCCTGAACCTCAGACATGTCCCTGGCCTCGGCCACATCCATCTCCTGCAACGGCAAGACGGATCATCCCAGCAGGTGTGATATGTACGGTTTGGGGTTTAGTGGTGTAGGGTTTTACGGTTTAGGGGTTCAGGGGTTAGGGTCTAGGTAGGGTTGAGGATTTAAGGCTTTCAGTCTTTAAAGCATATCGGGTCATACCCTACCCGTTTCTGAGCGTACCTACTTTTCTATGCGGCAGTTCCTATAACCACAAAACTAGGTGCCAAAAGCGGCGAGGGTATGACCCGCGTGGTAAAGTCTTGGCTAAGCTTTCGGGCTTAGGGCGAGGCTATCCTTCGACTCGACTCCACGTGTGTAAACGATATAAACGATACCCACTCTGGGCTCTACGTGCACATAGTCCTAATTCAGTGTAGTTCCAGTGCTACGGTTGATGATATATATCCTGCATTACCTCAATGACCCTAGACTATGGGAATCATGGTATATACTTCACAATGGGTAATGCAGGGTTTATATCATGATCAAGCGGATTATAAAGCCCATCTCCCTAAACCCCAAGCAAGACCCAGGAGTAACCTAGGAACACAACGGGTGTCCTTTTTGGGTTAAAGGGGGTTATAAGAGAACCTAAACCCTAAAAAAACGGGAATAAGGGCCTCCTCTGGGTCTCAGCTAAACCTTGAACCCTAAACCCTAAACCCTAAATCCTAAACCCTAAACCCTAAACCCTCAATGCTAAACCCTAAACCCTAAACCCTAAACCGCGGGATCGGAGGGCCAACGAAGACAGAAGTCTCCCTTGGAGGCGCGCAGCTTGAAATGGGCACTGGGGTTGGCTCGTAGGGTTTACCTAGAGGCCCCAAAGTCGTTCCTTTTTGGGGTTCATATATAGAATTCTATTAGGTAACCCCAAAAAGGAACTACTTTGGGGCCTCTGGGTAGGGCTTGCTTAGGGGTTAGTTCGTGGGGTTTGGGTTTCGGGGTTGCGGTTTTTCTTCACAGGGAATGAACCATGAACTCTACGTTACATAGGCCTTGAATTCAACACACCTGCAGGTCGAAATTTTGGTGCCGACAAATGGGGCCATGAAGAACACGTACGCGTGAACTGTTGGAATACTACGAGCCAAATGCCTCTACAACTCTACATACCAGGCGGCTTTAGTAAAGAATTTTGCGCTGCTGATAGCCCCACGTACCTCACCAACATATGTACACCTTCAATAACCCATAACTTAAATGCTGGTCATGGAGTACAGAAGACGACCTATGACAGTCTTGCAGTTCGCTAGTGGTAATTACCCTTATAGGAAGCTGTCAAGAAACCTGAGTCTAGGCATGCATATAGACAATGTAGAAGCCTGCTCGTAGCAAAAGGATGGGATTGTACGATCTGCTCAACTCTACAAATGCAGACATGCAACACATGCGCCCTCCAAACACTGAACAAATTCTAAACTCGCCCTGGTTTTGCTCGCTTGCCTCTCTCACGAAGAACCGGTTGGACAACGTGGTGACATCCAAACTCCGGTTCGCCACATCCCTTCGTTGGCAATATTCGGTTTAGGGCAATTTGGGTCGTAGAACTTTGGAAGCATGGATTTGGGTTGCCGGGTGACCTACTTGGAGGTTCATATGGGTAGTGATGAGCTATAAGTAAGGTTATAAGTAGGGTAACTAGGCTTATAACCCATAATAGGGGACTTATAACCCCACTTAAAACTACCCCTGAACCTCCAAGTAGACCCTAAACCCTATACCCTTATGGAATCCCTACAGATCCCTTTAAAGGGACCCTTAAAGGAACCCTACTTATAACTACCCCAAGTAAAGATTGGGCTCCATCCAACAGCCCTGGCTTTGGATTGTAGGGTTGAAGGTTTCAGGTGTTGTAATCATGTGGCATCTGCACCTGTATCAGCAAGACGATGATACACAACGCCCTACCTATAGTCTCCATTGTAGTTCCTTTTTGGGGTTGACCAAAATCTCTATTATAGAATCCTAACCATAAAACTGGTTAACCAAAAAAGGAACTACAATGGAGACTATAGGTAAACTACCACTATCATAACCTGAGCGGTTGACTCCACAACCCTCCGAGCTGTACACCAGACGGGTGGTTGTCAAACATATAGCCCCTGTCTGGGTCCCTCATATACTACAGCACCTACTATTTAAGGTACCCAAAAAGGGACCCTAATTTTGACAACTACCCAAACCCTAAACCCTAAACCCTAAACCGATACATACACTTTCCCAAGTGTGGTGAGGAACTGCCTGGTCGCTGCTTTGGTGTTCGGGGCGGACTTTGGGAGTTTCCGAAAATAAGTGGTACTTTCTTCTTTGGGGTCCTTATAACAAGGATCCTACTACTTATAGGGTACTATATTAGGGTCCCCTATTTTCGGAAACTCCCATTTTACAGTTTAGGGTTCACGTCCATGGGTTTGTCGTTCCAGATCCTTCTTTAGGGCCAGACTGGGCTGGGAAGGCTGAGTGCATTGGCGAACCATGTAATGCGCGTGTATGTGTACATGTATACACACATGGGTGGTTGTCAAAATTATTGTCCCTTTTTTGGGGAACTTGACATAATACGGCACCCAATATTTAGGGTACCCAATTGGTGACCATAATTTTGACAACTACTCACATAGACAAACCCTACTCAGCTTCAAAGGACTAAGGAACTGCAATGCGCGGCACGGGTTCACTGGCTTAAGCAGGATGAACTCACCTATAGTCTCCATTGTAATTCCTTTTTTGGTTCACCAAAATCTCTATTATAGGGTCCTAACCATAAAACTGGTTAACCAAAAAAAGGAACTACAATGGAGACTATGGGTAGGATTCACATGGCTCTTTCATGGCTGTGGGCTCTAGAGGCTCTGCGTTTTGGGTGGGGTTTTGGTGTATTTAGGCTTTATGGATGCTTAGAAACCCTAAACCCTAAACGGATTTGGGGCTTAAAGGTTGGGACCTCCAAGGGCTTAGAGCTGAGGCAGGTTTACCTATAGTCTCCATTGTAGTTCCGTTTTTTGGTTAACCAGTTTTATGGTTAGGATCCTATAATAGAGATTTTGGTTAACCCCAAAAAGGAACTACAATGGAGACTATAGGTAGAGTTTGGGGATCAGCGCCCCGGGTTTCGGTTCCCAAGCTTCAGCCTGAAACTGGGCCTTGGGGCTAAAGGGACCCTTGACCCTGAACCTCGAAGTGCGGAAACAGAATGAGAAGATCTGATAGCGCATACATTATAGGATCCTTAAAATAGGGTGGTTCAAGGGGGGAGGGTACAAGGAATCCTTAGGGGAACCTTAGGGAGTACTAGGGAGAGTTAGGGATCACTAGGGTATGTACCCCCTTTGGAGCCCCATCCCTTAAGGATGCTATAAATACATGCAGATATTGCTTGCTCGTTCCATCCCAGGTCACAGTTCAAAAGTGTCGCTGTCAAGCAGGAGCCTACAGTGGATCCAGTCGCAGCCCAAACCCTGGTCTCTAAACTCCGCGAACCTGACAGGCCTCACGCTCCAAAGCCCTGTAAGCCTGTAAGCCCTTAAATACCTCAACAGAGAGTCAAGAGCCTACCTCAAACCTGCTCCAGGAATGGCTCTTGGCCGTGTAGAGCTTACACTGACAGTGTCGGACTGACCTCTAAACCCAAACTCAAAACCGTAACCCCAAACCCAAAACCGTTACGCCACATCCTCAGCCCTAAACCCCAAACCAGAAACTCGAAACCGTAGCCCCAAATCCAAAACCGTTACCCCAAACCCTCAGCCCTAAACCCCAAACTCAAACTCGAAACCGGAACCCCAAACCCAAAACTGTAACACCCACGCCCTCAACCCTAAACCCCAAAACCAAAACCTTAAACCCAAAACCCAAAGCCGTAGACCCTAAACCCTAAACCCTCACACCCCTGAACTGTAACCCAAAAGCTCGGCCTCAACATGCTCCAGACGACTTCCCCCTTGCCTGGGACTTGTAGGTTCATGGCAGCAAGCATTTCCAAGGAACAATGTAGGGTATAGGGTTCAGGCAATAAGGTTTAGGGTTTAGGGGCTTCGAGGCATACTAGAGCCTGACGATAACAGAGGACACTAAGACATCGTATACAAGTTGTTCATCAGGCCCTTTATGAGCCCCTTGAAGAAAACAAATGCTATTTTCCTCCTGTGCAGCTTGGAGATGAATGTGGGTCATGGGGAACAAACTTTGCGGCCATGTTCTATGGGGGGTAAGGTCATACACTTCAGGAGAAAACAGATAACAAGCAACACTCAGAGCGGGATTTCGGGCACTGACCTCTACGCGTTGCCCCCAAAAAGCACAAAAGCAAAAACAAGGACAGGGATATCCCATGTAAACCCCCTTATGAAGAGCCCAATAAGGTAGGGATATGTATCCCTATAAGGTGCTTATGCTTATGCCCTGCTTGGGTCCCTAAAGCCAGTTGCTCACCCCCCGTGAGCCTCTGAGCGGCTCGAAAACTCGGTTGTAACAGTGAAAAATGCCAAAACGGCAGAACGGCAGAGGAACACACGAGAAACCCTAAACTCCGAAACCCTAAACCCCCTAACCTAACCCCTAAACCCCCTAAGCCCGAAACGGAGGAATGTGGCGCATGCAGAGAAAAGGTTTTGAGAGCAGGGGGAATCGGATCTCCGGTCAGGTTTACAGTCGGAAGCACACGGGTGGTTGTCAAAATTACCTATAGTCTCCAATGTAGTTCCTTGTTTTGGTTAACCAGTTTTATGGTTGTTTTATGGTTGGGACCCTTTGATCGAGAATACTACAATGGAGCCTATAGGTAGGGTCCCTTTTTGGATACCCTAAATAGTGGGTGCCATATTATAATGGAGACCCAAAGAGGGACCATATGGGACCATCATTTTGACAACCACCCACATAGAGCAGTCAACAAAACAGGGTTTAGGGTTTCCTAGAGGTTTCTGTGGCATGTCCTAGCAGATATAGATTTCAGAATTCTGCATACAATAAGGAACAGTTTTCGTGGCTATTCAGGGTTCTATAAGCATTAACAAAGTCATGACTAGGTCCAGCAACCATGGATCGAGCAACGAAGCAAGAGCATCAACAGCTCACCCCTGCAATCTGAGAGCTTGTTCATCCTTTCATGATACCACCCTACCGGGGGGAGGGGGGGGGGATCAAGAATATCTTCCCAGAGTGTAGAATCTGTAGAACGCAACCTTAAGCCGCAGGGTCCAAGCTGTCTTCAGAATCGGCAGCAAGCAGGACCGACAATCACGACTTGAGGGATGATCCTAAACCCTAAACCCCTAAACCCAAAATAGATAAACCTTGAACCTTGATAAAAGCCTTGAACCTAAGTGAACCGTAAACCCTAACGAAACCGTCAACTTTTACATAAGCCTTAAACCCTACACAAAGCTTGAACCCGAAATTATCGAAAAGCATGGCGAAGCACAACCACTCGTCTTGCGGCCGAAGAACCCAAACTCTTCGCGGGAAGAACTGGGAAGGACTGCTCTCGCCTGCTCACAGACTCACGGGGAAAATCTAGGGGCCAAAAGAATTAGAATAGGGCCTCGGGGCTCTTTGTACCAAAAGGAAAATATAGGGGTCTTAATAATTAGAATAGGGCCTTGGGGCTCATTATACTAAATTAACTATAATATAGAGAACCTCCAAAACGGCATAGGTACTTCTTTATAGGCTCCTATAGTAAGCATCTCCCTAAGTCACCCGAGCATTTTCGCGAAACATATCTTGCTCTCGGGCTGCGGTGTGTGTGTGTGTGTGTGTGTGTGTGTGTGTGTGTGTGTGTGTGTGTGTGTGTGTGTGTGTGTGTGTGTGTGTGTGTGTGTGTGTGTGTGTGCGTGGGTGTGTGTGTGTGTGTGTGTGGGAGGTGAATGAATGGCATGCAGTCAGGATCAGTGCATGACAGTTTCTAAAGACAGGGGACGCCAACTACAGACCCTAAATATTGGGATGCGTATCATCAAGGCATCTACATCAGGTACCACTCATCCGAAGAGCTGCAAAAATGTTTGAATTCAACCTTTCACCCAAAGCCTGGAGTGCTGGAGGACGCACTTCCTTTTCACAGCAACAGCAGCAGCAGCAGCAGCAGCAGCAGCAGCATTTGTGTCATCATGGGTTTTAATGGTGTGAACAGGCGGATGCGTTTTGGGTGGTACATAGTCAGTACTACTGCACACTCTAGTTCTCAATACTTACAGTAATGCGACTGCTACGAATATTACAACGACGACGCCTACTACTTCTGCTACTCCTGCTGATGCTGCTACCACCAACACAGCCACCACCACCACGACTATTCCTACTACTACTCCTACTACTGCTGCTGCTGCTGCTGCTGCTGCTACTGCGACTGCTACGGCTACTACTGCTACTACCGCCGCTGCCGCTGCGGCTGCTGCCTCGACGGCGATGAACGCGACAACTACTACGATGAGGACTACGGGCCTGAGGACAGTCATGGTCCAACTTTCTTTCCGCCATACAAATATGCGATGCAACACAAACCACAAACAACCAGCGCCAAGTAACAGCTAGATCCTTAAAAGGCTCCTTTAAACTTACCTTTGGCTAGTAGGGAATGGAAGAATATTAGTAATACGGTTGATGATATAAATCCTGCATTACCCATAATAAGGAATATATGGGAATTATGGCATATTCCTTATTATGGGTCATGCAGGATTTATATCATCAACAGTAGTAGTGATAATTGTACCCCGCAATGCAACCAAGCAGCCGGAAGCCCCCGGACATGCAGGGACCTGTAGAGCCCAAGAGTGAGAAGCGGTGATGATTGCCTATAGTCTCCATTGTAGTTCCTTTTTTAGTTAACCAGTTTTATGGTAAGGCATTGTAGTTCCTTTTTTAGTTAACCAGTTTTATGGTAAGGACCCTATAATAGAGATTTTGGTTAAAAAGAACTACAATGGAGACTATAGGTGGTATGCAGACCGCTTCTGACATGGGGGATTCCAGCCTTCCAGTGGTCCTACTCGAGTGGCATGCTTCAGGACGAAGAATGAGATTGAGCGACAGAAGTCTTGCTTTACATGGCTATCCAAAAACCACCAAAACCTGCGCTGTATATCTGCAACTTAGCGGAGACTTGTCTTGACATGTCTTAACCGGATGTAAGAACAGCCCCTGTGACTTTACAAGGGATCTTTAAGATCAAAGTGGCTTTGGTTTTCCGCGTTCGGGGTGCAGGGGGGCGTGCTCCCAGACTCTTAGTTGGTTGGATGCAGAATCCGACTTGACCCCTGCATCCCCTTGATGACAAAGAGTACCCCTTCTCCTACAGTTCAGTTCAGTTCGAACCAAGAGATCCCAGAGGAATCAAGGGTAACAGTAGTTACGAAGAGCGCAGGAGACTTAACAAATAATGGCTAACCGTACCTCAAATTAAGATAAAGCTAGTTACAATTGCAAGTACCATACTCACTAAGTCCCTGATCCTTTAAGTCCCCCCCCAACACCAAACAAGCCTGAACCCATCAAGATACCCAAGGAACCCCAAACACCAACTTACTCAGCCCCCTAATCCTGATCCTTTGAGTAATTAGAGTCGAGTTGGGGTTTGGGGTTTAGGGTTTAGGGTTCTAAAGTTACGGGGTGTAGGAGTGTTTTGGGTTTTGGGGGGTTTAGGAGCGCAACTACCCTCAGAGCCGAGCGACTCTCGACACGGCTCGCAGCAAGGGACAGAGAAACCAGATTGTTGAAGCTGGAGGACGCCTTCCTGACATGTCGTGTCTGTGGCTTAGAGAGTTTACCCTAAGGCTCAAAATAGCCCAAAAAGCCTTACATAGTATGGTCTTTGGGCCCAAAAGCCTGTAAATATGGGTCCTTAGAGCCCAAGGGTTAGGCTGCAGAAACGTGCTGCTGCTGTGCCTCAGTTCAGTGTAGCTTCAGTTTAGAGACTACCTTTAGTCTCCATTGTAGTTCCTTTTTTTGGTTAACAAAAATCTCTATTATAGGGTCCTAACCTAACCATAAAACTGGTTAACCGTAAAAAGGAACTAAATGGAGACTATAGGTATAGGATGCCCAGTAACCTAGGAATAGAAAGGGCCGCCTTTTTGGTATTGGGTAACTTTATGAGGAACCTAAAACTACAAAGAGGGAATAAGGGTAGTATTGGGCAACCCAGGAGAAGAAAAGAATATTAAAGGTTCTTCTATAATCAAACTTCGCGATGGGCTCCTTAGGATCGCGGGAACGAAGTTGCACCGTATTTTGCAACAGGTGCATCTCATTGTCTTAGATGTACTGTGAATTAGGACAATCATGGGGAATGCGATACACAGTATGGACGACGCATGGGGTGAACCCTACATGCAAGCCCTGGGCCCTAACGCTTCAAGTCCTAAGTTTATCCATCTAAGTACAAAAAACCTACAATCCTAATCCTAACTATAGTCTCCATTGTAGTTCTCTTTTTGATTAACCAAAATCTCTATTACATAGGGTCCTAGCCATAAAACTGGTTAACTAACAAAAAGGAACTACGATGGAGGCTATAGGTAAACTCTCCTTCGTTGTCCAGGAAGGGTTTCTGTGGCCAACTTCACCGGCCCTAAACCCTGAAGCCTGAAACCTAAGCCCTAGGCGAAGGAGGATCCGGAGATGGGCACGCCATCTTCGAAAAGGGCCCTGAAGCCTAAACCCCCAAAAGTAGGTAGAATAATGGCCCAACACTTGTAAAATGCCATTATTCTACATACTTTCGCCTAGATGGGGGAGGATCCGGGGGATCCGGCCCATCTTCCTAAGGAGCCTGAACACCTTAAACCCGGAACCCCTGGCTTAAGGCTTTGGGGTTTAGGGGTTTAGGGTTTGGGGTTTAGGGTTCAAGGTTTTCGGGTGTGTAGGGACCCTTAGCCCCTCGTGCACTTTGGGACCCTTGCGAGGGTATAGAGCCCAAAGGCTCCATGTACCCTTATAGTAGGTACTTAGGCCTTAAAGGGGTCCCTATATAGGTACTTTAAGGCCTAAGTATCTACTATAAGGGTACATGGAGCCTTAGGGGAGTTGATGGGGTGAAGTAAGATAGGATCAAAAGTCTCCGGAGAGTGTTGTGCAGTGCGAAGTCCTCCAAGTCCAGCCATACAGGGTTTAGGATTTAGGGTACACCCCAATCCATCCCAGCATACCCAAAACTCTCCAACCTTCATTAGCGAACTTCGAAGACTCAACTCTCAAACATTCTCAAACCGTAAATTGGAAGCCCAAACCCTCAAACAACAAAACTCATACTGAACCGACTTGCCAAGGCTCCGAAACTTCTTGCGCGAGCAGAGTGGTCTCGGGGACTGCGGAGCGGACATGATCCTGGCCTGTGCATAGAAAAGGGTTTAGGGCGTAAGGGCTTAGGGATGTTGATATGGGAGTTTCCGAAAATTAGAGGTACCTTAATTTGGGAGCCTTATATTTAATAAGGATCCTACTATTTAGGGTACCATATTAGGGTCCCCTATTTTCGGAAACTCCCATCTGGAGCGACGTCTCGTTTTCCATTCCGCTACTCCAGCTTGGAGTCGTACCCGTGGCTCCTGAAACTCCCACCTACCCCTGCTTGTCGTTTAGGGCTTAGGGTGGGTCTCGAATGAATAAAGACCCTCAAGAAAATCCAAACGACACCATCCGACCCAGCCCAGTTCCCCCGAAAGACCCCGGCGATGTCACGCGGGAAGACGTACAACGAGACCGGGGACAGGATCCAGTGCGACGAGCCCCTCGGTAGTCTCTCCTACTTGTCGGGTATCATGGGGAACTAAAGGTTACCCTTTTTGGTCATATAGCGATTATATAGGGACTATACTACCCAAAACAGGTTAAAGGTTCCCTACTCTACTACTAGGTACCCCTTCTGAACCCTTAACACAGCCTGTTAAAACACCTAAATCCCTAAACCTCTAAATACTCTAAATCGTAACTCCAAACCGCATACCGTAGCCAACACTTGGGTCGCTCTCTGCAAACCTACATCCCGGAATCCTCGAGTTGGAAGCCCTTAAACCCTGAAAGGGCATGGCACGTAGTAGGTAGGGTTCGAAGTACCAAAGTTGCGCTAGGAACGAATTAGGTGTGCCGGTACCTTCGTTATAGCCCCCACTACTAAGTCCCCCGATCTTTGAAGTACACCTGGAAGGGGCGTGCAGTTCTCGACGCTGTCCACCATTAGTTCTCTCTACAACGAACGGTCGTGCAACTCCAGTAGAACCATAATAAGGAACTCTAGGAAAACCATTGATTATTCAGACCCGGACGTTGGCTGTTAGCTTCGGTCAATCAATGTAGTCCTTGCTGAGGTACGGAATCTACTTGAACAAGGGTCTACATGAATCTCTTACTTCATGTCAAATTGCAGGTTGACCTTAAACCCTCCAACCCCCTAAAGCACCGCGTGGAACGCTGTGAAAACGCATGACATGGCCCCGCCGGCGCATCCGCACAGTCCTCTGATCCTGGGCGCCGGGGCCAGGAAACCCTTCAGGTCCCTACTTCAGGTTTCGGCTTAGGGTTTACGGTTTAGGGTTTAGAGTTTCGGGTTTACGGTGTTCGTAGGGCCTTGATGGAAAATAGTATATTTTCTGGGTCTTTTGTGCGCTATATTCTTACCATGCTGAATACAAGTATCGCACCGCTGAAGTATGGTGATGAGAAATCCCTGACACCGTCGTTGACTGGATTATGCAATCACAATCAAATAGCGGAATACTGTGAACAAGCCCTAAAATGGGCTAAACCAGAAAAGGAACCAGTATGCAGACTGTAGGTAACCTAAACCCTTAACCCTACACCCTAAGCCGCTGCCGCCACGGCACCAGGCAGAGTCAGAGTTGCAGACTTCTTCCTGAGCTTCTTTTCATTTCGGATGCGGGTTTCGAGTTTAGGGTTTCTCCACTTGCTTCTGCCATAAGCGGCATAGCCGCGACTTAAAGGGTCATGACCTGCTACTTTCCCGTGTTATTTCGGCATTCGTTATGAATGCGTCTGGGTTGATATACCAAAGTCTGTGTTTATGTATGTAAATGTATGTGTGTTTCTATATACCCAAATATCCTATATCATTTGAAGCCCCGTTGAAGCCGGCCTCAGATTGGCTTCACCGGCTTCACCATGTTGGGGTTCATATGGGAGTTTCCGAAAATAATGGGACCCTAATATAGTACCCTAAATAATATGATCCTTATAATAAGGACCCCAGAATATGGTACCCCTAATATTCGGAAACTCCCATATGTGAGATGGCTCCCACCCGATATACAGACTCGAAGGGTGCAGCTACATAAGGGATGGCAGGTTCGGGGCTCGGGGATGGGATGAAGGGTAGCCGGGATGGGGCACACCACTCGAGCTTCGGGTTTTGGGGTTTGGGGAGAATTTGGGCTTCGTGCTCATAGACTACCAAGCCTGGTATATGGGCCCGTGCTGCAGTAATTCCCACCTCTGGTCACCTACCCGGCAAGAACAACAAACTCCAAAAGTGCAAGAATCCTACAGCCGTAAAATCTCTGACAGCCCTGAACGCATCACGGCCTGAATCATTTTTTTAAATAACAATACCTGCAGCAGATCGAGAACACCCGAAGGAAGCCCACTGTTCCGTGCTCACGACTCCAACCGGTCTTCGGCAAAGTCTGTCCGGACGCAGCAGGTGCAGTTTGTACTGCTCTGACCTCCACGAGACCACCCCTCGCCCGGACTACTAAACCCTGAACTTACTCTGGAGGGCCGTTTGCTAATAGGAAGAAGCTCAAGGTGAACTACCCTGAACAAGCTCCAACTGCCTGCTACTAAGATTAGGGCGGCTTATGGTTCAGGGTCTAGAGTAAGGGTTTTGAGTTTAGGGTTTTGGGGTTCAGGGTTTGGGTCCAGGGTTTAGGGTTTTGGGTTTAGGGTTTGCGTCTCAGGGAGCCTAAAGCTCTCACCCCATATCAAAGGGGAAAAGGAGGGACCCTTAACGGGGACCCCTACCCTATAATGGGCTACATAATGGGTATATAATGGGTATATAATAGCTATATTGAGGGTATATACCTAAGGGTCCTTATTAAGGGTCCCTCCTTTTACCCTTGGACCATAAGCTAGGCCCGGGAGTAATATATTCCTTATCCCTAGGCATCTACGGACTCATGTATTAAGGCTTTTGGGCCCAAAGACCATACTATATAAGGCTTTGGGCTGTTTTGATGCCCAGTGTATTATGGGTTTTATATCATCAACAGCATCACACCTCCTGAACCCTTTAAGTCATCAAACTGGAACCCTAACACTTGAACCTGGTTGGAACCAGGTTTTTTGGGGTTCAACCCTCCTTGTGGCTGGCATAGAACCTGAAAAAGTAGCCCTCATTAACAATAGACCTGTGTCTGTTTGGCTGAAGGCTAGGGGGGCATCTATCTTAATCTTCGGTTTAGGGGCTCTGGGTATATACCTGCAGCCTCCACTGTAGTTCCTTTTCTTGGTTAACCAGGTTTATGGTTAGGACGCTATAGAGATTTCGGTGAACCAAAAAAAGGAACTACAATGGAGACTACAGGTAAACCGTCAACCCTGGGCATGAACGCTAAAACGACAAGCCTCAGACCCTGAACCCCAATGATGCTACAGAGGTGTCTATAATGCAGGGGCATCAATGGATAGACGAGGGTTTGAGGGAATATTCTACTACAGTTATAATATGGAGTTCTAATTGTCAGGGCCCCTACATTATAATTGCTACTGGTATTCTCTGTCCGTACAAGACTTGCTCCAACACCCGAGTTCAACTGTATGCATGCCCCTTCAAGCCTTCAAGCCCTTTCATTAAAACACAACTTCTGATCTCCTATACAACCCTCCAGAACCCCCCCCCCCCCCACCCCCTGAAAACAGGATTCTGACTATGAGGGAAGGGCCGGCTGTGACAAAGGCCCTCCGTCATGGCCCGCTACGTCTGGAATGCCTGGCACAGTGGCTTGATGTGGAGTACAGGGGTTGGTGCTGTTAGGGCCTGTAAAATTTGGGCGTGGAGGTGCAGGGTGCAGGGCTGTAGGCGTTTGGAGCTGAAGGGTTTTTAGGCCCAGGAACGCCGGGAGGCAACTTACACATCCATGATACCCTAAGGCTCCATGTACCCTTATAGTAGATACTTAGGCCTTAAAGTACCTATATAGGGACCCCTTTAAGGCCTAAGTACCTACTATAAGGGTACATGGAGCCTTTGGGATAGTCATTGCTGAGAGAAACCCCGCTTTACACGATGTACGTGTTAAGGATCCTTGAGGGTGTGCCTTCGCGGGTCTTTTTTCAACTGCTGGAGTACCTGGTTGAGAACCTATACACGCCTTTAGGGCTTAGTCTGGGCTTATGGTTCGTAGATGCTTGTAGCTATGCCCATCAATACTGCTATTGCTGCGACTGCAGCTGGTACTGCTGATGCATATAGTGGAGAGTGAAGCCGTTCAATGATCATCCTTGCCATCACAACCACAATGAAGACACACCAATGTCCTAACAAATGAGACATTGCGACATAGAGAGATGCAGACTCACGAAGCATGGATGAGGGAAGGCTCCGATAACCAGCGGTACAACATAAGGTTGACAGATAAAACTTCCTGACCCGAACCCTGTCACCTTCTGGGATTCAGAGTTTACGGTTTAGGACGCTGACTGCCCGCTTTGATGTTCTCCAATGTCCAGAGACTCATGCAAACCATTCCTAAGCTTCAAGTCCTGCACCTCGGCGCTTGCAGAGACCCATGCAGAGTACCCCTTGATAGAACATAAAGTGAGGAAACTCTTATAGAACCCGTATGGTAAGCCAGATCCCCAAAACTCCATCTGCGACCCTCCTAAACCCCTCTCCCTGAACGCTGAACCCTAAACTCCCCAAAACTAAACCCCGACTTGCCGCCAGAGTGCTTTCACTCTTTGAAGGAAGACGAGAGTGACCAGAGGACTGCTTGCTCCTAACAGGGTATAGGTTTAGGGTTTAGGGTTTGGGGTTTGGGGCGGGCTCGAATCCTCACTACTTGGCAGGATCAGGGGTATGTAGTAGCAAGTCATGTTTAACATACCAGGTCGGTGTTATAACGAACTTTTCGCCACTTGATGCGATTCTGATGCTGCGGCTGCGATACTTGTGGTAGACACCGAACCCTAAACCCCAAACCGGAGCCCATGAATGTTTCAGCCCTAAACCCCAAGCCCTGCCTCCAGTCTCCATTGTTGTTCATGGTTTTGGTTAAACCAATCCCCAAGGGTCCAAAGGACCCAAGAATTAGGGTCCCTATTTAAAGGGTTCTATAAGGTTCCTTTAAAAGGGTTACTACAAGTAGAAGGGTTCTACTAGAAGGGCCTTAATAATTAGGTACTCGGTTTTCGGATGGTAGTTACGTAGGTTAGGATTTTGGAGAGTATATGATTATTGGGTACTTGGACCCTTGGGGAATTGTATACAGGATGCTCTACGTAAGCTAACCCGGAAAACAGAACTACAATGGAGACTGATACGTAAACCCCAAAGCCGAACCTGCTCGACTTAATCAGGCTGCAATCGCTGGTTGAAGATTTCGGGAACCCATGAAGAACAGCTCAATTTGCGAGTTCCAGAAAACAAGCGACCCAATGAAGATCCTCAGTGGTACTGCCGGGGCTTGAAAAACTAGCCAAGATATTTGTTAGGGCTCGCTCTCTATTATACTTATAAACCCTTAACCCTAAACCCCTAAACCCTAATATACTATACTATGCTGCACAGCTCTATCCGTACTAAGAAGTCTCAAGGCCACTATATTAGAGCATCCGGGCATTGGGGCCCCCAAGACAAGGACCTCTGAGGGATCCCGTACTTCAAGAAGCACCGGTTCTCCTCTTCGGGGACAGCGACGCAGACACGCTGTCCTGTGCGAGACAAGACGCGACTTTGTCCGTGAGCTTAGTCCGAGCCAGGGTGCAGAGTGTACCTTTATAACCAAACAACACACTTTTTGTAGGGTTCTCATCATTCCCTGTGTGAGTCAGTTATGGTAGACTAAGGTACAGTGTGTAGTTTATACCCGAGACTCTGCGCTAGATGTTTGACTATCGTGCTTTTTGGTACTGCTGAGCTTCACCTGCTATGCGAATCCGCTCAAACCCTAAAGTCCCAAACATGAAACCCCCCACTCACTAATGCGGCTGCACGCATATCCGTGGAGTAGCATAGTTTAGTTAGTGGCCTGAACATTAGACTAATTCGGAGGCTTAGGATTTCTGATTTTAGTGTCTAGAGGATTTGGGGTGTCTTTGCATTATAGTCCAAGTTTCGGGATCCAGAACACCAAACCCTCAACCCTAAACCCTGCAAACCCTCCACCAAAAACCCTAGGCTACCCCAACACCCTGAACGAAAACAGCCCCACAGCTCCGTTTACAGTGATATCGTCTCGGGTTTAGGGGTTAAGAAGACTGGGCTTACGGCAACATGAATCACCTTAGGGCCAACACAATTGGAGAATGGACTTAAGGTGGAAGGCAGATGCAGGGATGGTTTCAATGACATGACATGCATCCTTTTAAAATTTGGTAGTACTTGGTAGAGCTGCATGCCGGAACCAAGGACACTGGGAGCCTGCTCAGCATCAGCAGACTCTGATGTAAACATCGATCAGTAGGACCATCATGTTAGACAGAAGTCTGCACCGTAATCCCCTTATACACTCTTCCCTAACTCCCTAGGCCCTAAACCGCAAACCTCTAAACCCTAAAAGATTAACCCTAAACCCTAAACCCTGAACCCTAAACCCTAACCCCTGAACCCTAAACCCTAAACTCTGAACCCTGAAACCCTAAACCCTGAACCGATTAGCCCTGAGCTTCACTCGCACAGCCCAGCACAGGCATGAAAACGGTATATGACTGTGGTTCCGGGATTAGGGCTGAGGCTTTAGGAGTTTAGGGTTCGGGTGAGGGTTTAGGGTTTGGGGTTTGGGGTGGTGTGAGACCCTAAACCCTAAACCCTATAAACCCTAAACCCTAGGCCCTGAAGAAAACAAGTAGTTGCCAGAACCTGGGGTACCAAAGGAACCATTACTCGGACCGGGTCCTGTAGCCTAACATATGGGCGGTTGTCAAAACTATGGCCCCTTTTTGGGGTACCCTAAATATTAGGTGCTGTATTATAATAAGGACCCAAAAAGGGGCAATAATTTTGACAACCACCCCTTTGGGGTCCCAAATAATTAGAAATAGAATCGGGTTTGGGGGCCCATTACTGTAGACTATACTTACAACAAAGGAAGCCCAAAATGGTGGTGGTACTTATTTCGGCTCCTTTTTCTCTTTGCAACCCGGTAGTTGCCCGACGCTTGAGGGCTTAGGATGCAGGGTACTCTGGGGCCACCAGCCTTTCACCCCAAATGCATCCCTGAACCCTAAACCTAAACCTTAAACCCTGAACTATCCAACAATTGATGAATAATGATACACCCTAGACCCTAAACCTAATGCTTGAACCCTAAACCCAACAATTGATGACACACTAAATCCTAAGCCTAACGCTTAAACCCTAGCCCTAAACCTAATAATTGAGGATGCTCCCTAAACCCTGAACCTAACGCTTAACCCCTAAACCAAATAATTGAGGATCGAGGCCTCCAATTCAGGGTTCAGGAAACCCGCCTGAAGCTCTTTTGGGCTGCAAGCTGCTGAAGATTTCGGGAATTGTCTGGAAAGCGGTTTGGGGCCTTTGTAGTATAATCATGCAGGAACCATACAAGATACTCTTACCATAGGTAGTCTCACTCCTAGATGAGCGTGCTAAACACGGCACCCGGTTAGCTTCGTGCTTTGGCTTCTGGGATCACTCCGCGAAAAGAGGGCGAATCCAAACCTGCAACACTTACTTACTTGCTTACTTCTTAACTTGCTAACTAACTTACTTGCTTAATTGCTCACGTACGTACTTACTTACTTGCTTACTTCCTTACTTCCTTGCTTATTTGCTTCCTTGCTTGCTTGCTGGCTTGCTCGTTTGCTTTGCTTGCTTGCTTGCTTGCTTACATATTTACTCGCTTCATTACTTATACTTACCTGCTGATTACTACTCATACTACTTCGACTCCTACTGCTCTTCCTGTTGGGGCTCCAGCTCCCGTTCCTCCTCCTCCGCCTCCTTCTGCTGCTGCTACCCCTCCCGCTCTGGTTGCTATTGCAATTGCGACTACAGTCCATATTCGTCGTTTTGCTGCGTCGGAATTGCAACCATAAACTTGCGTGATAATGGCAGCGCCTGGTTTTTTTCGGTAAAACCCTGGACTACAGCTTCGCAACTAAAGAACCTGCGCGCGATATCCTGAAACAGAGGCGTTTGTACTTGGACCGGGCCTATGGTCGCCAGTTGTAAAAATTGCAACAATTGCGTTCAAGAACGCTAAGGACAGACATCACCACACATCGAGCAAGGCCAAGAACTGCGGTTGATGAAATAAATCTTGCATTACAGATAATAAGGAATATATGGGAAATATGGTTTATTCAGTATTATGGTCATGCAGGATTTATATCATGAACCGTAGTTTCAGTAAAGCATGACGGGTGGCAGGGGCCAAGACATGACACCAACAGCAACCGCAACA
This sequence comes from Symbiodinium sp. CCMP2592, assembly GCA_905221615.1. Lineage (NCBI taxonomy): Eukaryota > Dinophyceae > Suessiales > Symbiodiniaceae > Symbiodinium > Symbiodinium sp. CCMP2592. The sequence continues at coordinate 892,054 of CAJNDT010005858.1, forward strand.
GCTAGTCCTGCTCCTACTCCCAGCCCCAGTCCTACTCCTACCCCACTCCCACTCCCACACTGCTACTACTACTACTACTACTACTACTACTACTATTACTACTACTACTACTACTACTACTACTCCTACTACTACTACTCCTACTACTCCTACCCTACTACTATACTACTCCTACTACTCCTACTACTCCTACTACTACTTCTAGGGAGCGACCTGGTCGTTTGCCCACCCTTCTTTCCTCCTGTACCCCCTTGCCCGCCCAGGTTCGTCTTCCTCGTGGCCATGGTGTCATGCATACATGTAACCGACGTACATACGTACATACATGCATTTGTACATGTATACCTACATACGTGCATTCATGCATACGTGCATACATGCATTTCCGCATGTATAACGTCCAGATCAGACCCCATCCATGCCCGCAGAGCATCCATGTGCCAACCATGATCACGTCCAGATCAGACCCCATCCATGCCCGCAGAGCATCCATGTGCCAACCATGATAACGTCCAGACCAGACCCCATCCATGCCCGCAGAGCATCCATGTGCCAACCATGATAACGTCCAGATCAGACCATATCCATGCCCGCAGAGCATCCATGTGCCAACCATGATAACGTCCAGATCAGACCCCATCCATGCCCGCAGAGCATCCATCTGCCAACCATGATAAGGTCCAGATCAGACCCCATTCATGCCTGCGGAGCATCCATGTGCCAACGCTTGTCGTGTTCCTGACTGAGAACGTCGGGATCGAACCCGTCGTGCAGGCTTTCACTTCTTTCCGCGCGGCCTGTCAGGATCGCCTGCCGCCGAAAGACCAATGGGACACAGCTAAGCGTGTGTGTCAGCGGACGTGAAAGCGAACCAAGCACTAATCTTCCAATCTTGTTTCGACTATAGTCCCAAAAACACGTAAAACGACAAAGTCCGCGACGAACTTGGAAGGCAGTGCAAAGCGCTTTCTTGAAGGAGAGTCACAGGGCTTCGACAGCAGAAAACACTGCCCTGGCCGAGGTTTTCGTGTCCTCACTCTTAAGCCTGCCCTCAGCCTTCCATCTTTGGCAGCACACAAAGCCTGCTCCAAACTTTCCAATTCCGATGTCATTTGCGACACCTTTGCAAACGCCATACCTCTCGTCAATACCGACTAAAGTCAAGCAGACGCAAGAACAACGGTGGGTAAACGATGTGCCTTGTGCCTACTACTACTACTACTACTACTACTACTACTACTACTACTACTACTACTACACCTACTACTACAACTACTACTACTACTACTACCACTACTACTACTACTACTACTACTACTACTACTACTGCTACTGCTACTACTGCTGCTACTACTACCACTACTACTACTTCTACTTCTACTTCTACTACGACTTCTACTGCTCCTCCTCATCCTCCGCCGCCCGCGGTGTATTATCTACAAGGCCACAGCAACAACCACTGCTGCCACTAGTACTAATACACTTGAATACTTTATTTCTTCAGAAACTGGCAAGGTGGATCTGACAGTTCTGGTGAATTCTGGTGGGTTCCTGTTCGGGATTGATGTTGAGTTACCATAGATAATGAAACCACATTATTTACTAACTTACTATAGAAACCCTGCTGTGGTAGCTCAAACTTCGTATGCCCTAGACCCCGAAACCCAATACCCTAACAAGAGCCCAGTTCTATGTGCCGACGGGGCGCCGCGAACTCCTGGATCGGCGTCGCTGTGAGCTTGTCCCGACGATCGCCAGCTTCCCATATCCATCCTTAGAGGGCTTGCATGGGGTGTTTGTGACAGCCCGATTGGGGGAAGCACCCCCCAGTGGGTCCAAGCACCCAGAAAGTAGGGTTTAGGGTTTAGGGTAAACCCTAAACCCTGAACCCTAAACCCTAAACCCTCAACTGGAGTAGGGTACTAAGTCCCAAACTCTATACGGTTTCGGGCTCCAGCTCCGAATCTGCTTGTTGGTACCGAAGACTCCTGCAATTTGACCACCTGGGCCCTCAGGTCCGATCCCGTACCAAGCAACTCAACAAAGTTCACAGGGTCCTAAGCAGTTGCACTACTGCTGATGATATATATATATATATATATATATATCCTGCATTACCTTCAGGACCCTAAACTATGGGAATAATGGTATATTCCTCATTAGGGGTAATGCGGGATTTATATCATCAACCGTAGGATGATCAGTAACCTAGGAATAAAAAGCGCTCCCTTTTTGGTATTGGGTAACTTTATCAGGAACCTAGGACTACAAGAAGGGAATAAGGGTACTACTGGGCATCCGAGTGCAATGGTGGTACGAAGTAGGCTTGTCGTAGGAATCACTAGAATAAGGTTTGTGGAAGAAAGCCTGTGCCGGTACCTTCGAAAGCTGATCCATCAAAAATGCACAGGTAAAGACAAGGAGTCTAAAGTCACGTAACTACATGGGAGTTTCCCAACATGGGGTACCCTAATCTAGCACCCTAAAAAGTAGGAACCCTATTCTGAGGATCCCAAACTAAAATAAAATAAGGTGCCCCTAATTTCCGAAAACTCCCACATCATGCTCTGACTGAAACATCAAAACCCCCGAACCTATAGCCCGGCAAGCTCCAGGACCCAAACCCTAATCTAAAACCCTAGACCCAAACTACTAAACCCACACACCTAAACCTTAAACCCTAAAACCTCAAACGCTGAACCTAAGAATGAGTGGACATCTTCCTGCAAGCTGCTAATCCTGCTAAGCCCGGAACCCTAGATCAGAGTTTCTTCCTTAAGACTGACTGGATTTCTTCTTGCAGTTCGAAGAAGTGACAAGCACCCTGCACACCCTAAACCCTACATCCCTAAACCCTGAAACCCTACACCTAAATTTATCCCTAAACCCTAAACCCTAAACCCTAATTCCTAAACCCTAAACCCTAAACTCTAAACCCTACACCTTTCAATCCCTAAACCCCAACCCTGAAACTGAATACCTATACCCTAAACCCTACAACTTTGAACCCTAAAAACCCTGCCCCAAACCCTCTTCCTGCAGCCCAGAATTTCCGAAAATAGGGGGAACCTAATATAGCACCCTGAATAATAAGACCCTTATTATAAGGACCCGAAAAATAATACCCTACATAAGAAGACCCTTATTATAAGGACCCTAAAATAGTACCCTAAATTTTAGGATCCTGAAATACTGTAAGGTACCCCTAATTTTCGGAAAACTCTACACCCTAACCCTAAACCCTTTACAGCTCCCTTTAAAGGAACCCTTATAGTACCCTTATGGTAACCCTAAAATAAAGTACCCCTATAGTTTGCAGACGAAAGAGGCGAAGAACATGTCCGATGGCCCAGGCATAGGCGGCCCAGCAAGCCGTGTTCAGCAGTGTAAGCCCTGGCAGTGGCGCTGTGGGGAGGTGTGGGGGTTTAGGGTTTGGGGGTGTGGGGGTTTCGGGGTTAGGGTTTGGGGTTTAGGGTGTGGGAGTTTAGGGTTTGGAAGTTTAGGTTTCGAGTTTGGGGTTTTAGGGTTTGGGGGTTTAGGGTATAGGGTTTGGGGTTTAGGGTTTGGGGGTTTATGTTTCGGGTTTGGGGTTTGGGGGTTTAGGTTTCGGATGTGGGGGTTTAGGGGTTTGGGGGTTTAGGTTTCGGGTTTGGGGGGTTTAGGTTTGGGGTTTGGGGTTTTAGGGTTTGGGGGTTTAGGATGGGGGAGTTTAGGGGTTTGGGGGTTTAGGTTTCGGGTGTGGGGGTTTAGATTTGGGGTTTAGGGTATAGGGTTTTGTTGTTGAAGTTGATGTGCACCCCTTTCTCCAAAGCGGCGCTGGCATTTTGCCCTCAACCTACTGAAACAGAACCACCTGTAGCTGTAGACGTCACCGGGGTTAGGGTTTAGGGGTTTAGGTTTCGGGGTATAGGGTTTGGGGGTTTAGGGCTTGGGTGTTTAGGGTTTGGGGGGTTTAGGTTTCGGGTTTGGGGCTTCGGGTTCTTCTGCGCTCCATGTGGGAAGTGTTAGCCAACAGTGAGACCAAGGCAATGTACCTATAGTCTCCATTGTAGTTCCTGTTGCTGGTTAACCAAAATCTCTATTATAGGGATTTATAGGGTACTAACCATAAAGCTGCTTAACCAAAAAAGGAACTACAGTGGAGACTCTAGGTATAAAGAGCTCCAGTGACTTGGTAAGCCCTTGAAAGAAGCAAGGGCGCATGACTCAGAAGTCTGCGTTCAAACCATATTATAGCGCCCTTCAAGTAACTAGCTACGTTCAAGGACCCTACACAGCGCAAATGACAACTCGTAATCAAATCCTAGGATCACAGCTCTCTTGAACCAATAGCCACCTATATATAGGGCCCCAAAAAAGCACATAAGCAAAAAATTAGGATAGGGATAGCCCATATAAACTCCCTTATAATGAAGCCCAATAAGGTAGGGATATCCCCATAAGATGATTATGCTTCTGTGTTTTTTGGGTCCCTACACCCAGACCCGGAACCTTACACTTATAGGATCCTTAAGGGAGGGTGGTTCAAGGGGGGAGGGTATAAGGAATCCTTAAAAACTATAAGGGAACCTTAGGGAGTACTAGGGAGGATTAGGGATCACTAGGCTATATACCACCCTTGGACCCCCCTCCCTTAAGGATACTACAATAAACCCTCACCCGGAACCTGCAACCGCAAACCCTGTCCCCAAGGGTCCAAGTACCTAATAATCATACACTCTCCCAAATAGGAACCTACGTAACTACTATCCTAAACCCAAGTACCTGATTACTGGGTCCTTTGGACCCTTGAGGTGTAGCATAAGCCCAACAGAACACTAGTAAAACCCTTCATAGCATCCTTCGAGGAACCCGTAAATGGATTGCCTAAAGGAAACCTTGTACATCCCAAGCCCTAAAGCCTAAACACCGAAAGCCTAACCCCCCCAAAAAAAAACAAAGAAACAACTTTCTGGCCTGTCTGAAAGATCCAAGGCAACGCATAGCTCGTGTTCCTCAGATCGCCAGTCGCGTTTGTTCGGGTTTTAGGGTTGAGGGGGGTGTCTTTACAGGTTCCTTTAGGTGTTCCTTTCAGATAACGGTTCCAGAATGGGGTGTGAGTTAAGGGTTGAGGGTTGAGGGTTTGAAGGACTTGGGCCGCTTAGGTTTGGTCTTGGCTTAGGGGAGCCGGAGCTGTCTTGTGTTGCTAGATTTTGAGGGTCGAACAAATTTGTTTCAGGGTGCTGCAAGTTTCCACATGGTGAAGTGTAGACTAGCGTTTGTGTTGTGGGTCGTAAGTTGCTGCAGTGCGGATTGAGAGCATAAAACCTGCATGGAGAGTGTGCATAAAGAACTGCCGAGGTGTACAGCTAAACCCCATAGACACCTATGCGTCGCAGAACAGTACTCTACAGGTTGGATGCTGGAAGTGTGTCTAGCGTTCGCACAGGGTCCTGCTAGAAGGGATTCTCCTGTGATTTCCAAGGTACACGTATTTCAGAGGGAAAACGCTGAGGGGTTGCGGGTCAGAGCGGGCGGTTGCATGACAGCTCTCGCGTTTTGGTGAGTTCTCCAATTTTCAAGTACCAAGACCAAGAGACAGGATTGTCAACTATTCCCACTCCCACATGCTACCCGGAGGCCCTATGCCTAAACCCTGAGCATCCCTGAGCCCTAAACCCATAAGCCTAAACCCTGAACCCCTTAACTGAATGCAAAACCCCTGTTCCCTCAACCCCTGAACCCTAAGCCCTACCTAAACGCTGAACCCAAGCGTCTCGTGGATGTAGAAGGTCACAGCTATGAGGATGGCCAGGAGCCATTTGACCAACTCAGCCGGCCCAAAAGTTCAGGGTTTTTGTACGGTTTTCCCTAGGGCTCCAAGTATACAAATAGTACTTTGGGGTTTAAAGTCTATAAATACTACCTACTTTGGGCTTTTGGGAGTCCCTGGGCTTGTATGATCCATGAGGTTTCTTCTAGGTTTCTATATGAGTCTGTTTACAAATAAGTAACCCTTGCAACCCCTGCAACAATCAAAGGTACCCTTTCCCCGACGATACAGCTGTTGATCAGGACGAACATTTTCTGGTAATCAGGTTTCGACGATACTCTCCTAGATGAGCTTTTGGGGAGCTGTTTCGAAACGCCCCAAAGCCTTAACACTCTCAACCGGAAGGCCTGGAACCTAACATCTACACATGAAGCACTCAGCACCATACAACCTGTTCTAAAAGCCCATAACAAAGGTCCAAACTCTAAGCCCTCAGCACCCCAAAGCCAAACCCCCGCACACTTATGTCCAGATCTGCGGGCGGGCGGTTGTGTGATACATGCCTTGGGAAATGCTCGCGCTTGCACTGGCGGACTCAGCCGAACATCGGCGGCACTTCGGGATGGTCGCCCCAGATGTGATTGCCTGGACTGATGCCTGCAGAATCTCGCAGATGCCAGACATCACGGATTCAGGGTCCAAGCCGTCTTTGTAAACTCCTTGGCTCATGGAGCTAGCTTGACTTCTTGAAAGGTGGAGAATGCGCCGCCGCTTCGCGTCCGATGCCGCCCAGAGTGAAAGCGATGCAGCGATGCGGCAAAGTTTAGCAAGAACCGTTTTAATCGTTGCCCATAGCAGTTCCCTGCGTCACTTTCTGGACTTACGTCTACTCCAGTTGCTTTCGTCATTGCCCTTTAGTTATCTTTTGGGCAGCATGTTACATCCCTTAACCCTACCTTAACCCTGAAGAACCTACCCGGTTGAGGACTTACATAAGGAAATCATATTAGGGAACGCTATAAACAGGAAGGTTCTTCAGGGTCCAGGTAGGCCCTAAAAACCCTAAGCCCTAAACCCTAACTGGCCCTAAACCCTAAGCCCTAAAACCCTAAACCGAATTCCCCCATCCTCAGGTCAACCTAAATCTAAAATCCAAAACCCTAAAACCCTAAACCCTTAACTCTCCACCGCAGCTAATCTTCACATCTTGTCTTGTATTCGCTATCAGTAGCGGCAGTGACTTGCATGTTTCAATGCGTGAGGGGGGCCTAGGTAGCTTAAACTAGAACAAAGGAGTTGTCTACTTATCCCAAAAGCGTCAAAGTCCAGCTAGTCTGTCTGCTAGTATAGGGCCTTACGATTAGTATAGGGTTTCAAAGTATATTATAGTTTAGTCGTAACCCTACGGAACTCTCAGGAATAATCTTGGTGATTATTCAGGCTTCTAGATTACTCAGAAACCCAAACCCCAAACCCTAAACCTTAACACCAACCCCTAAACCCCTAAACTCAGAAACCCTCAATCTGAGAAGAAGGCCGTAACGAACTTCTCGCAGAACGATGGGTCCAGTTCCGCGTCGGTCAATTCTTTAGAGCCTGCGACCAGATTCAGGGCCAAGGGTTCCAACGGACTTGGGTCGAAAGTTCGAAAGGTAATATCAGGGCCTTACCTATAGTCTCCATTGCAGTTCCTTTATTGGGGGTTAACCGAAAACTATTATAGGATCCTAACCACAAAACTGGTTAACCAAAACAAGGAACTACAATGGAGACTATAGGTAGCAATCAACAAAGTGTTAGCTAAAGGCCTACAGCAAGGAAGCCCAAGGAGCGGTGTTGCTAATTCTTCCGTCTTCAGTATATGGGAGTTTCCGAAAATAGGGGACCCTAATATAGTACCCGAAATAGTAGGATCCTTACTATAAGGAACCCAAAATAAGGTACCCGATTTTTTGGAAACTCCCATATATTGAGGTATTGGCTCAAGCGTGCTGAAGGTGTGCTCTTGGTTGTTATCAAAGCCCAAAGGTTCAAGAGATCAACTCTTACTCCAATATTTAGGTAGCTGGAGCCTTTGGGTAAAACTCTTAAGCAGTCCCAAACTCAAGCAGGCGTTTGGATTTTGTTGAGACGGCACTGAACGCAGATATATCCGGCCTGTCTGTCGCACCCATGGGCCGTGGTCGTCGAACGCCTCGAGACCCTCGGCCCCCCAGTCGTAGCCTCCGGAGAGGGAGTGCGCGGAGGTGGCTTCTGCTTGGCGTTTGGGATTCCACTGGGGTTCAGGGTTTATGGCTTGGGTACATCCAAAAAGTTCGACAGCACCAAGGAGAGCTTCAGACCCCAAAACTACGGCGTATCAGTTGCTTGGTAAACTGCAGCTTCCGTTGTCAAGGTTTAGGGGCTAGAATGGCATAGCTTCGGCAATCTGTCTGCAATTTCTGGGATCTGATCTGGCTTTTGAGGCTTCAATCGTCGTCTGTGAGGGGGCAGGACATCACACAGGCTAGAAGCTACAACAAACGATTGTTTCTTGCTCCGGAGAGCAGGGTGGCTATGCAGGAACCTTTTGAATGCCTTAGTGTATAAACGCTTAACCCCTGACCCAAACTATAAATCCCTAAACCCTAAACACCCTAATTATACTGTCAGGTACAAGGACGCTTGAGGTTGGCTACGGAACTTAGGCTCCTGGAATGCCCGACTTTGACAGCAGACACAAGTTCAAGACGGAGCGCAGGGGCCCCTTGGGGTTTGGGGTTTAGGGTTTTTACCCCAATAAAACGCACTGACAAGGGACACACACACTCTACAAGTCGCTGAAGTAAACCCGTAAACAGATACCCAAAGGCTTAAAAATCGCCCAAAAGCCTCATATAGTATGGTCTTTGGGCCCAAATGCCTCTAAAAGAGGAGTCCTTAGAGCCTACGGGATAAAGCCTAGGATACCCAGTAACCTAAGAATGAAAAGGCCTCTCTTTTTGGTATTGGGTTACTTTATAAGGAACCTAGGACTACAAAAAGGGAATAAGGGTACTACTGGGCATCCTAGAAGCCTTGAAAGACCTGGAGGCATCCTTCATTGGGTTGAGGCTCTTGGATCAGAGTCCCGGGGGCGTGAACAGCTGCGTTTTTTCTTACCAAATGCTCCTTGGACTCCCTGTGAATCCAAAACCTACCGTTTTAAGGCTTCGACCCTCTAATTAAGGGGTCATAACCTACTATTTTGTAGGCTTTGGGGATACAGGTCATAGCCAAGCTGAGTACCTATAGTCTCCATTGTAGTTCCTTTTTTTGGCTAACCAAAATCTCTATTATAGGGTCCTAACCATAAAACTGGTTAACCAAAAAAAGGAACTACAATGGAGACTATAGGAGGCCTCCATGACAAACATGAAAGCGGGAAGCTAAAGACACAGCCCTCGATCAGCCGTACACCCTAAAGCCTAAACCGGGTAAGTGATGTGAACTTTCCTTGTTTTCAACGCCGGAGGCTGGAATATAGTGATGTTCTATCTTCAGTGCTTCTCCTTACGCCTGTACGAAGATCTACCAACAATGCAAGGGTAAAAGGAGGGACCCTCAATAGGGACCCCGAGGTATATACCCTAAATATAGCTATTATATACCGATTTTTTAACCCATTATAGGGTAGGGGTCCCCATGAAGGGTCCCTCCTTTCCCCCTTTGAAACAAGGGTTTCGGGTTTAGGGCTACTTCAAGGCTAGAGCCCCTCAACCCTACCTACAGTCTCCATGGTAGTTCCTTTGTTGGTTAACCAGTGAACCAGTTTTATGGGTAGGACCCTATAATAGAGATTTTGGTTAACCAAAAAAGGAACTACAATGGAGACTATATAGGTAAGCCCTGAAACCTAAATCGGAAGCCTCGAACCCTGAAAGAGACCCCCAAGCTAAATCGAGCACCCTCTAAAGGGAACTCCAGAAAGTTGGAATATAGATTAATGGTAGGATCCCCTATAATTTACCATAGAAGGGTTAGGATAATCATATTCCAACTTTCTGGCTTTTACCTTAGAAAGTCAGGAGGCGGCAGCACAAACAGCGTTGCAAGAGATTCGCTGGATCTTCAACCTAGCTTCAAGCTTTAGTTTGATTTTGGCTGTCGGTTTTTCGCGCTTAGAGTTTAGGCACCTGCTTGAGAGGGCTTTGGTTTCAGGCTTTGGGTTTGGAAGGTCTAGAGTCTAGGGTACTCTAAAGGGCTCAGGCTTACTAGCAGGGTGTCAATTTCTGAAAAAAACATATATATATATATATGTATATATATCAAAGCCCATGATCTGACATCAAACCCCATGATCTGACAAACAGAACTCTATAATAGTTCCTAATAGCCACAGCATGCCCGGCGAAAAGCACAGCTTTGTAAAGAACAGTCTTGGCCGCTGAAAAATTACTCAAAGGGCTAAACCTTAAACCCTAAAGCCTCAACTCTACGCCTTTGCATTAAACTCCTGGAGTCTAACACCGACAACTCTCTGCGAGCACCTTCATCCTTTCTGCGAATCACTGACACTCTAAATGGCCCAGAAAGGCTCTCCTGATAGACTGTATGAGTCCAGAGAATCATAATTATGACTGCATACTTGGAGGCTAAGGAAATCTAGAGGATAAATCATGAAAGTATGGTTATACAAACAATCGGGTCATATAGTTCGTACTTAAGCTGCGGGTTCCAATCGCACGCGCTGCCTTCATTGATGTATATAAACTGTGTACTTAATTGGCTAGTCGGAAAGCTCGAAGCAAATCGTCGTAAGGGAGAGGGTACTGGAGTCTCTAATCTCAAAAGATCCAAGCGACCTTATAGTAACCCTTATAGAACCCTTACAGTAAACCTTTTTGATCCCTTTAAAGGAACCCTATTCGAACTATTGAGTCTCTAATCTCAAATACTGCTCCAAGAGACCCAGCCCCGCAGCACTTCGTAGAGAATACCCACGATGACCTCTGTGGGGGTCGGGTTGAGGGTAAGGTTTAATTAGGGTTTAGGGTTGAGGGTCTAGGGAGGATTTGTCCTTCAGGGCTACGGCTTGCTTTTCCAGATGGTATGGGGGTCTGTCGGCGGGCGGGTGGGGGCGGGTCGTGGGTTTGGGCTTCAGGGCTTTAGGGCTCGGGGTTGAGGATTCATGAAACAGCCCCGCCTCTGAAACCGGCATTAGATTAGAGGAGGTTCAGGAATAAGGACAAAAGCAGGAGCAAGAGCAGGCGCAGGAGCAAGGGGAGGACCAAGTGCAGGAGCAAGATGAAGAGCAGGAGCAAGAGCAGCTGCAGTGGCAGGAGCAGAAGCGAGAGCAAGTGCCAGAGCAGGAGCAGTACCAAGATAACCCAACAATGACAGTAGAGCCACAGAACCCCCGCCATATCGACCACACGTTTCCATATGTTATTGCGGAGCCATGTACTCGTGGGGGAAATGCGACTACGAGGGCTGCGGTGAAAGGTTTAGGGGTTGGCACGTCGGTGTCAGGGATGCCGAGGTGCAGCTTGAGAATTCACTAGAAGGGGCCCCCTGCGCTCCAGACTGCGGCCATGCAAGGGTCAGAAGGGGCCCCCACCCTGTAATGGTGACTATAAGGATTATATAGGATTATAGATTAGGGCCCTATGATATTCCCTTTATACCACTATTACAGGGTGGGGGCAGCTTCTAGAGTATTCATTTGCTCTAAGGCCAGCGGACATTGTACTGTAAAGATAATCAGGAACCCTAATTACAGGCCGATAAGAGTTTAGGATTCCATGGTAGCCTTGGGGTAGAGGGTCGAAGTGCTCGGATTCGTAGAGTATGGGGATTCATCGGAGATGTCGGTTGCAGAGCTTGGGAGGCTTGTGCTACATCAACCCATGTCTGCCAAACACGGATAATTAGAAGGGTTCCTTTCGGGATCCGCTAGGGGTAAGATGGGCATAAGCTTGGGGCCAAGAGTCTCCATCAGCAAAGAAGGAACATCGAAACAACTTGCAACGAACCTGAATCACAATAACAACTTCTCCTACAGAAAAGCTTACGACATTAAGACTCTAAAGCTGTAGCAATCGGGTTGAAGGCATATCATCCACAGTCACTCGCGCTCGGGCTAGCTGAATGGTCTATTGACAACAGCTTTCAACCCTTCGTCATACTGCACTGTAGGGTTTGGGGGCTCAGTATAAATACCATATCATACTAGGATACCCAGTAACCTAAGAATAAAAAGGCCTCTCTTTTTAGGATTGGGTAACTTTATAAGGAACCTAGGACTACAAAAGGGGAATAAGGGTACTACTGGGCATCCTAGTATAAATATCATATCATATTTATAGTAAGGTTAGTAAGGAGCCCCCAAGCCGCTCCTATATTGCTGTACCCTGAGGGTGCCTCAAAGCACCCTAAACGCCTCTGCCCTAAACTCCCGAACCCGAAACCTCGAAACCCTGAACTTCAAACAGCATACAGGCCCGGGAAAGGGTTTATAGGGCTTCCGGTTTATATCAACTCGGGATTGTAGGTTTATGGCCTACTTGTCGGGTATCATGGGGAACTAAAGGTTAACCTTTGTGGTTGTATAGGGATTATGTAGGGGCCATACTACCCAAAAACGGTTAAAGGGTACCTACTCTACTACTAGGATGGGGTGCGTTGGCTCTGTATGCGGATGAGCTGCTGTTGTCGTGATAACGCGGCATACGAGGTCACAGAGGTGAGCGTAAACTCCTCCATGGAGTGCATTGAAAACCCAACCTACCTATTGTCTCCATTGTAGCTCCTTTTTTGGGTTAACCAAGATTCCTATTATAGGGTCCTAACCATAGAACTGGTTAACAAAAAAAGGAACTACAATGGAGACTATAGGTACACCCTTGACACAACTTCCTTCTCTAAGATACCTTATTTTCTGGTGGAAAGACTGATCCAACACAAATCTTGCTGCTACTAGTTGTCATCATGACTATGTCCGATGTCCTCAGGCGTACCTTGAAGGTGCATCCTATTGCAGTTACAAGTCCTCAAGTGTGAGCAGTAACTGAGCCCTTATTATCATCACAAGCTTTGCCCCAAGTGTGTTCAGAACCTCTTACTGCAAACGCTATCAACTAGCCCCAGAATCCAACCCCGACCGTGGACCCGAACCGCCAGACCCTCACAAAGCATCTCTACATCTTACGGTAGGGTTTCGGTGTGTTTCGGTATATCGGTGTATATATTAGCTGCATACGAAATGATTCTCAATGTAAGTATAAAACCCTGACAAGGGTCCTGGTGAGCTCTTGCCGAAAACTGATAAAACAAAAAACCGACCCTGTGCAACCCTCATCAAACCCTGTAAACACCCTTGCAAGCCCCCCTTCGAAAGCCCACATAAGCGCCTCTTCTGCCTGGTTCTTTGTGGGGAATGGGGGGCACCCTAAACCCCCTATGATGATCCTTTCAAGTCCCTGATAGTAGTCCCTGTAATGCATTCTCTTATTCCCGACTAAGAACCACCTATAGTCTCCATTGTAGTTCCTTTTTTGGTTAACCAAAATCTCTATTATAGGATACTAACCATAGAACTGGTAAACCCAAAAAAGGAACTGCAATGGAGACTATAGGAAGTGAATAAATGCAGCACCCAGGCACCCACCCAGTTCGCGGGCTTTTCGGACTCTGAGGCTAAGCCAACCTGGCTTGAGGCTTTAATTTGGAGTTCGAGCTTACCTGTAGTCAGAGTCGCAGACTTCTTCCTGAGCTTCTTTACGGACGCCGGTTTAGGGTTTACCTATAGTCTCCATTGCAGTTCCTTTTTTGGTTTAACCAGTTTTATGTCTAGGACCCTATAATAGAGATTTTGGTTAACCAAAAAAAGGAACTACAACGGAGACTATAGGTATGGGGTCTAGGGTTTCGGGCCACAGAGTCTTTTGGCTTCGATACTTCGGAGTTCAGGAACGGGCTTAGATTTGCCATGGACGATGTAAGCATGACGCACAGGCTCTGAGCTGGGATTAGGGCTTCGGGCTTCAGGTTTAGGGTTTCGGCTTCGAGTTTTGGGTTTAGGTTTTCGGGTTTAGAGCACCATGTAAGTTTGCATAGCGGACGCTCTCCAGTGATTCACACAGCATGTTAGTTGCTTGTGTTGGGGCGGGTAGTTGCCGCAGCAGCGTAAAGCTAAACAATTCAACGTTGGGAGTGATAAACCGGCAAGCGCGACCCCCACCCCCCCGTACACTTTGACGGCTAAACCCTAAACCCTCAAACCTGAATCCCCTGGCTTGGAAACTAGAAGGCGCGTGCGCGTACTGGGGGTACTTTGCGAGTGCCCTGGCGCTGTATGCACGGAAGCATTCTTGTGGGAGCCATGCAGAAGAAAACAAGCTATGTCATTCAATGTGCATGAGGCACTACCTAGAGGCTCCATAGTAGTTCCTTTTGGGGGTTCATATATAGAATCCTATAAGGTAATTCCAAAAAGGAACTACTATGGAGCCTATGGGTAAGGTCCAACTAAATCGGGCAAGGCTTCGCTTCAGACAAAAAGTTCCTACAACTCGTCCCCATACCAAGGACGCCACAAATAAGTCTCTAAGTTGGGGGAACGCCATCTTGAGCGTCTGAAACCTTCGGCCGAAACTTGTAGAGCTCCTCCAAACGCACCTAATAAGACGTTGATGCTGGAGGTACCGAAAGATCATATTCCAGGACCACCCGAAGGGCCCTCTAATAGAGCCCTAATGGCCCTTAATAGTGGGTATTTGGGGGTATATTAGAGGGTGGTTGGGGGAGTCTAGGCTCGTCTTGAAAGACTAGATCTGAGGCTGGGCATGATAACCCACCCTGACAGATCTGTCTTGAGACCTCAAGCTCAATATTGAACCCCCGAAAGCACAAGCTCGTGTGAATGCTCGGTAGAAGCCCGGAATCCTTGTCTGAAAGCCATGCGATGGTGCAATTGCCATCAAGCAGCATACATGGTCATCAGCAGAAACATCCAGCGGAAAAGATCGATACGGCTGAAGTCTCGAGGTAGAGATTGTTGAAGCAGCCCACGTGCTTGTCCACAGAGAGGCTGCTGCGAATTAGATGCCTTGTGGCCGGTGTAGTTTACAAAAGTTCGCTGGCAGCGGGCTTGAAGAACCCTAAACCCTCAACCCTAAGATGCCACTTGTCGGGACCCCGTCTCGCTACAGCCTGGGTTCCTAGTTACTACGTCCGTCTCGCCCCCCTCCCCCCCCAAGTGGCACCGAAATTCTCTACTTGGAGTCGTAGGGGTCGGGACCTTGGAGTATGCAGGTGTTATATACCCTAAACATGAACCCAAGACTGTAAACCCTAGACCCCAGATCCTAAAACCGACAGAGTCGTAGGGTTCTCTTGGGCCTCAGGTGAACGTGAAGGTGGCGTAGTGTCGTACGGTGTCTCGCCTTCTCACAAATTTAAGCTGCACGGCTCTTGGGTTTGGAGCTTAAGGTTTGGGGGCCAAGGTTTGGGGCTCTTGGGTTTCAGAACTTACCGTGGGGGCTGAGTACCCTAGACCGAAAACGGTTAACCTTTTCAATTATGGTAGGATTATATGGAACCACAGGGTTGACGGTTACCTCTTCTACGAAGTACTTCGTGGACTTGACACCCTGGTTGGTTCTACTAGCTTCCAGGCTCAGTTTCCACAGTTCCCGCATCGGGGCTGGGGGCCAATCATACTACCCACACCCCCGGGAGGATCTGGAAAGTAGATCCTCTAACTTGGAGCCCTGTACTACTAACGGTACTTTATCGGAACCCCCATTAAGGGATCTACTTTTAGGATCCTCCCGGGGGGGGGTCTGGGTATGTAAACCTCACAGAAACTTAGGGACCCGGGTCTAAACTTCAGTATCCTACGAGAAACTTTGGGTTCGGGTCCAAGGTTTCAGGTATGATTTCATGGAAAAAGACTACCGATAGTCTCCATTGTAGTTCCTTGTTTTGGTTAACCAGTTTTATGGTTGGGACCCTATACTAGAGATTTTGGTTAACCAACAAAAGGAACTACAATGGAGACTATGGGTAGTACTATCAACCCTGAACCCCACGGCCCCTTACAGCGTTCAGGCAGTGCTTGCCCAGATACCGCCGCAGTAAAGCAGGCGCAGTTGCAAATACCCTGGCTGCTTGAAACGATGCTTCATGCAATAGACCTCTAGGGTTATGGGCTATACTACGGTGTGTGTATATACACATACACATACACACGTATAACATATATATATATATATATATATATCTATAGATATATTACTAATAACCGTAACTATTTTTGCTAATAAATAGGTGTATATATATATATGTATATGTATATATCCATCCTTTTATTTATTATGATAATAGAACCAGACAGAAGGAATAGTATTATCACCTGTCCAGGCTTCTATGTTACATCCGTGGCCGTAACCATGTCCTGAGGTCTAACGTTTTCCCAGGGATTTGGCCCAAACTGCTCCAATTTAAGGAACCCTGAACCCTAAGGCAGCGTCAAAATCTTAGTTTTCTAGGGTCCGAATCGGGCATAGGGCCTAGCCTGACATTGAACCTGAATCCTTTCTCCAGCGCTTTGCTGAGTTGCTAAGCTCCTCCTCACCTACAAAAGGGGCCTTCACAATTAGAATAGGTTTGTGGGTATATCATACCCTAAACAGCATGCGGACTAAAACCGAAACATCGTTGAAACCGGGCCTATAGGGGAATACAGTTGTTAACTACTCGGCCCCTGTATGGTGCGATCTTTCAGGCTTTAAGGAGTTGCTGAAGAAGGTCTGATGGATAGGTCCGAACTAGGTTGAGCTTAGGGGTCTGAAGATCTGTGATGACTTACTACTGTTTGAAGTTTAGGCTTAGAGAGGGTAGACCTACAATGTTGCAGTCGTACTAGAAGTCTCGGCCTCGGAGGGGCAGATCTACAATGTTGCAAGGCCATTTAGGGTTTAGGGTTTAGGGTTTCATGATGGACAAGTGACAAACGATCTGAGATTGCCATGCAGAAAGTCGCTCTGTCTTTGCGAGTGTCGCGCAGTTTCACGATCGTGAAATTGGGCTTCCGGAATTGGAGCCGTATGGCGTAGGATCTGGGTCTAGGGCTCGGGTTTAGTGATAAGGCTTCAGCTATTGTAAGTTAGCATTTGCGGGCATTTTCCCGAACCCCTGATGGCCCAGACGAGACGTCTGCTTGCAACAAAGAGGCGAGCTGGTTGAGGAACTCCACCAGCACCTGGATAAAGATACAGACTTGATCATTTGTTCGAAACTGCTGGCTTCACTTTCAGAGGTTGAGGGTTGGTGGTCTTAACCCTAAACCCTACATCCTGAACCCTAAACCCTGCCATTCTACTCATTTTCAGGCCCTGCCACTCTGAAATGCCGAATCGGAAGAATCCGAAGTTGTTCGGAGTTGGGGGTAATTCGTTGTTGCGAATTATATAGTATCATATTCTACTAAAATAACTTCCATTGTATCACAGCATGTTCTATCTTATCATGCTAGACCACACTATACCATGCTACAGTATGGTTCAGGTGTTTGGGGGTCACGGAAAGGGTCTAGGGTCTAGGATTCAGGATTTAGATAATGGATTTAGGATTTAGGGTTAGATTTAGGGTCCAGAGTTCAAGATTTCGGGCTTCGGATTCAGGATTTAGGGTTTTAGAGGATTGAGGCGCGGGTTTAGGGTTTAGGGCCCTTACCTCCGAAATCACGACCTCTAAGCCTCGCGTTGACTTCGGCTATGGTGTACAGGTCGGGGCTTGCTTGCTTCAGTATAACGCCAAAAAATACATATATATATATATATATATATATGATATGGTCATCCACAATCCTTGGTTAAACCTAAACCCCAAACGCTACAAGATCTAGACCCTAAAACCGACATCCTAAACCCTATAAATTCCTGGACCCTAACCCAAGACCAACAAAAACAAAAAGAAAGGGGGCCGGTTTCTGCTGTTTAGACCAAGACTCCTCAACTCATGGGCGTCCTTATAGTGGTTGAAGGTATCTGACTTAATTCAGTGCTTGTGGCGGCTTCTAAACCCAAACCCCAGTGCCCTAAACCCCCTTCTTGGGCAACTCCGAGAGCTGCTCTTTTACCGAGGGGCCACGGCCGTCGTACAGCGGCAAACGCACTGGCAACAGGGGCTGTGGGTGCTTTGGGCTTTGGTTGTGGCGCTTTACTGTTTTACAGTTTATGGGTTCGAGGCACATAGCGCTTAGAGAAAAGATCGTTACATGGGTTTTCATACACGTATAAGAATTAGGATAACCTGTATTGGGGGTGGGTTGAGGGGCTGGGGGGGCTGGGGTGGAGAGGGGCGTGAGTACAATAGAGCTCTATAGGGCTGCCTTAATTGCATTTATCTGCTTTGCTGTGTGCCGTCTATTGCTGGTTCCGTAAAGATTGTTCTAGGTTTAAAGGATATTGCAGAAACTAGGGATCCCTCTTATGCATTAATGGCATAAGACTTATGAGGGGCTTCTGGGGATTTATGGAGTTCTACAGAGGCTTTGAATAGACGTAGAGGTGGTTCTTCTAGGCAACGGAGAAACTACTCTCAACCCGGGCTCTGGGACTGCATGGCTTTGGGTCCCAAGCCTTGAAGAGTCTGAACTGAACACAACCCGACACACAGCAAAATGCTGAGCACCAAACTGCACGAAGCCCTCGGACCTACTGAGTCATACCCTCTAGCTACTAATCTACGGCATTGTGCAACTGCGAGACATTGCAAGCAAGACCTAACAGTGGCTTGTAGAGGCCATTTATAGAAAAGGCAGAGGTAGGTTGTGCAGCATCTCTCATCATGAGCCTGGCAGGTCTTCTGGCTTTGATTCGAATCTGGCCGGGGGGGGGGGGGGTGATATGGTTGATGGACAAAATCCTGCATTACTCACTATAAGGAATATGCCATGGTCCCTATACTTTAGAGTCCTCAGGATCATGCAGGATTTTATCCATCAACAGTATTATATGGTGTACTCAACTCGAGGGCTGGCATGGGCTAACAAGATTGTAAGGGTTTAAGGTTCAGCATTTGGTGTTTGGGGTCCAAGATTTAGAGGTTAGCGTTCAGGCTTTGCGGTATAGGATGATGTGAGGGTTGGCATACCATAAGAAGCCGGAGCTCTAAACCCTAAACCCTAAACCCTAAACGAACAAAACACGACAGGCCTCGACAACGCTCAAGTAGCTGAGGAGGTAGCTCTGGTCGGCTCTTTCGAGGCACTCCTCGCTCGCTTGGGCTACCCGGAGCCTCCAAAACCCCTTAAGGAATATACCTTAAATCATATAAGGGATCCTGTTCTATTTTAAGGTATATTCCTTAATTAAGGGGTTTTGGAGGCTCTGAGTACTTGCTGTTGGGTGTACCTATAGTCTCCATTGTAGTTCCTTTTTTTCGTTAACCAGAATCTCTATTATAGGGTCCTAACCATAAAACTGGTTAACCAAAAAAAGGAACTACAATGGAGACTATAGGTAGGGGTAGGACTGAATCTAAACACTAAACACACATTGACGGACGGGGATACGATCCCGACGTTTCGGACCAATACAGAACAAAAGAGCCGGTAACGGGAAGGCAGAGGTTAGACAAGAGAACGACCCGAGAACAATCTTCATGAAGCCAGAACAACTTAAAAGACTGAAGCACTAAACCATGATATGCAACGCAACTGGTTAGCCCAGCCAGCACGCAACCCTAAGCCACTCCTAAACCACACAAGGTCCCAAACCGTAAGCCGTCTGAAACCCAGGCCACGGCTTGGTCTCCGAGCCCTATTAATGCCCCAGGGCGTGGGGCGTAAAGACACCATCCCAAACTTTCGGACTCAGGCTGATAGGACTTAAGGTTCTCCTTATAACCACAAATAAGCTCCCTTTGGTGGGATTCCTTAGCATGATTTGCTTATATTAGGTAGGTCCTAAAAGGGTATAGATTCTGCAAGGGGAGGGTTCAGGGTTTCCGATCGAAGGGATCAGGGAGTGGCATTGGAGTCTTCTTCCCAACGCTTGCCTCATGAATCGGAAGGTTGTGAGTCTCAATCGCTACACTCTTCAGGGTTTAGGGTTTAGGGTACACTCTTCAGGGTTTAGAAACCATGCTGTAACCTAAACCTCAAATCTCGAACCCTGAACCCATATACTTTGGGAGTCCTGTTTCGGCCCTAGACCCTAAATCCATGAAGCTCCGAGCGCCCTAAACCAGCGCCGCTCCTCATCACCCTCGACGTGCTGCAAACTCCGCGGGTTTCCGCAAGTGGCCTTACGCAAAACCCGAAGGGTCCTGAGTGCCTTTATTACATAGTAGAATGTAGGGTTTCTGTGTTCGGGGCCATCATTATGATTTGGGGGCGTGCCCCGCCCCCCCCCCCCCCAACAGTACCTGGGAAAGGGTGTTTCGTACAGAGATAGGGCAAGAACTACTACGCTATGGTTTGAATATTCCCGAAGGCTGCGTGTCCAGATCGTTGAGGGCAAGAGCGTCTTGGTGTTAATGGCTTTAGGTCTTTATGGTCTGTCCGGTGGGTTTGGGAGCTCGTTTTGCCACAGTACCTGCGGATTAGTACATATGGCAATGCTTCGCCCACCTTCTGCCCACATGTGCCCAAACCGCAGAACCCAGCACCCTGTATCAAAAGACCCATGAAAGGCACCATGCTACACCCAAAGCCTTGGAAACCCTAGACCTCATGTATCTTAAACGCCGGGAGGAGTCTCTCAAATGAGTGGGCGCCTTAGGGCTTACCTGTAGTCACTGTAGTCTCCATTGTAGTTCCTTTTTTTGGTTAACCAGTTTTATGGTTAGGACCCTATAATAGAGATTCGGGTAAACCAAAAACAGGAACTACAATGGAGACTGTAGGTAGGATTAAGAGGCCTGAGTCTGGGGTAGTAAGTATTCCTGGCTAAGGTACTGATACGAACCAGTACCAAGACTGTCAAAGGGCCTTGAAGATAACACCGTCAAGAGCAATATACATTCAAAAACTGCGCTGAGGCTGCGGCGTGAAGATAGCACCTAGCTTCAGCCATTTTGTTGCATCGTTGTCTCTCGCTAGAGAAACCTAAACCCCAGACCCAAAAACGGGCGGGGCGGGCACGACGGTTTCAGGACTCAGGGTTACGGTTCATGAATGGAACGCCTGTATTAAGGCTTCAGAGGCCCCAAACCCTTCATAAGGGTCGAGGGCCTATAGGGCTTTTGGTTCGAGATTTATAAGGTCTTGGGAGAGCCTTAACCCCGGCCCTAGCCCCGGAAAAAGATCCTGAAACCCCAAAGGCCCTCCCTTCTTAACCCACAACCCCTTCCATGCCAAATCGCACCTCGGGGTTCACATGCCCAAATCCATCGTGAGTACTTCATTAGTATTGTTGTGAACTGAGCTTTTTTGAACACCTGATCTGGAAGGCCCCTCACATCAGGATTTGGAGTCTGGTTGAGTGTTAGTGTGTGTTTAGGGTTCGGGCTCAGGGTTTAAGTTGGGTCTAGGGCGAGAGTTCCTAGGGGATTGGAGGACTGTATAATCGCTTTCAGAATACGCCTATGCCGGGGTGTTCCATCGGCAAACCCGGTGGCGCCCATAGCCCACTTGTTTCCGCAGATTCTGAGTGTAAACAACCATTTTACGCTGAAATGCTAAAAAATGAAAATAAACAATTCAAGCCTCGACCCAAAATCCCCTACGCATCAGTACACCCGAAACCCTAAATCCCTAAACATTCAATCCTAAGCACTGAACCGTACAACCTGCGTCTGACACCTTCGAAGATCTTCGAACCACACCCCCTGAGGGTCCATGTACCCATATAGCATATACTTTGGGCCCAATGTATCTATATAGTACTTTAAGGCCAACGTATAGGCTATATGAGCACATGGACCCTTAGGGACGGCCTTGAAGTAGTCCCTGAGTCGCTATGTCTGTGTATGTATGTAGGTTTATATGTGTGTGTATAATATATATATATATATATATATATATCTTATAAACAGAAAAAGAGAGAGAGAGAGAGAGAGAGAGAGAGAGAGAGAGAGAGAGAGAGAGAGAGAGAGAGAGAGAGAGAGAGAGAAAGGGAGAGGGAGGTGGGACATGGTAATAGAGTGCGTACATGGCTACATGGACCCTGAGGGTGAGCAAGCAATGATGCCTTTGCCATTGCCATCACCTGCCCTTAAGCCCATGAACCCTAAACCCTAAACCCCAAACCCTAAACCCCAAACCCCAAACCCTAAACCCTACCTGAAGCCCTAGGCAGGAGGTCATAGGGTTTAGGAGTTTTGGCTCCCAAATCGGTCTTTCGATGACACCTTTTCCTTGGAGGTTCAGGGGTAGTTCTAAGTGGGGTTATAAGTCCCCTAATATGGGTTTCGTGTAGTTACCCTACTTATAACCCTACTTATAACTAACCATGAACCTCCAAGTAATCGAGTGAGAAAATGAATGGAAAGGACCGTCCAGAAAGCAGGGCATCCTAGTAGGATCCTGTTTGCAAGGACCGCCATGAGACAAACGGCTTTCGGGTGTGGGGCTTTAGGGTTTCCTTTTCTCTGAAACTCACATAGGCAGCCGGAAGGCTCAAAGGCAACGATCAGCAGGGCACCTTAGAGGCTGCCCTTGAGCAGTCCGAAACGGTAAAGGGGACGTTCAGGGATCAAGGGTTTTGCTGTTTGGGGTTTTGGGGGTTTACCTATTGTCTCCATTGTAGTTCCTTGTTTGGTTAACCAAAATCCCTACTGTAGGGTCCTAACCATAAAACTGGTTTAACTAAAAAGGAACTACAATGGAGACTATAGGTAGGGTTTAGAGAATTTTCGAAGGTTTTGAGTTCCGGGTTTCCCGCAGCTTCAAGGGCGAGGCTTCCTCACGGATGCGGGGTGCAACTCCTGGTACCCCGGGAAAGTCACTAGGGTCCCACAGAAGCTCTACCCTAAAGCCTACCTGACACAACACTGTTACCATGTGGAGATCTTATCAGGCGTTCTCTGATGCACACCCAACCTCACAGAAGAACAATGACTGAATATAGTCGCAAGACCTAGACCCCAAGCCCCAAAGCCCTAACTTACCCTACATCATTAACCCTGAATTCTCAGGTCACAACGACCCTCTAGAATCCTAAAAAAACCCTGTCAAGCGCCCCCTCACCACAGGCAAAATGTGTTGACTTGACGAAGTCTGGGTCTATGTAAACCGCAGCGAGAAATTCATCCGATTGGGGGTTGGGGTATTTAGGGTTTAGGGTGCAAAAGAACTCAATGCCATCCTTGCCTACAGCTCCCTCAACCGCCTTTGTCCTTGCACATCTAAGACAAACGAGCCTGCCTGCAGCAAACCTGAACCTCCACCCCCAATCTGAAGCCCGACAACTGAAGTGTTGAAGAAAAAACCTGTCTCTCATTTCTTCGGGCTCATATTACATATCCTTGCAACTCCATTAGTAGGATAACTTGCCTGCGTCCTCCAACTTCCTCACAGACTACGCTATGATTCCGACTCCCCGGACTACTCCGTAAACATGCACCAACTCCACAACATCCTAAACCCTATCTACTCTTTCATCTACACCAAATCAGCCCTTGAAGTCCACTTCAAAGGTCTGGTCCCCTACAAGTCCATGTCAAAACCCCAACCACCAAAACCCAGAAAACAGAAGGTTCGAAATTCCCACAGACCCAAAACACACTGCAGAACCCCGTGCAGCATCAAACCCGATAGCTTCTTTAAGCCGTGAACCCTACACCCAACCCTGTTCTACTTGTTGAGGCCCCTTATATTTTAGAACCCTACTATAGATCCTTTATGGTAGACTCCTTTTACGGAGCCTTTTAAATGAACCCACAGCAGCAGATCCGAGGAATCGGCTGGCCCAGCAAATGCCGGTCTTGCCTGGGATGCATTAGGAATAGAACGACCGAAGTTTAGGGTGTAGGGGTTTAGGGTTTAGGCGAATATTTAGAGTAGGGTTTTGGGGTAGAAAAAAGTATCTAATACTGCGAAGCCTGAAGGAATACTGTTGGTAATCCTTTCGGCCCCTATGTTACGAAGATGGAGGCCTGACTCAAGAGACTAGTGACGAAGCGGTTTGGGGTGCTATAGGCTGACGATGACAGGGAAAGGAAAGACATTGCTGAGTACTAAAAAGTTAACCCTTGGGCTCTAAAGACTCATATTTTAAGGCCTTTGGGTCCAAAAACCATACTATATAAGGCTTTTGTGCTATTTTGAGCCTTAGGGTAAAGGAGCATTTGTAATAGCTATGTTTTAAACCGGCTATGCCCAAGACATAGCTGCACAAGGCAATTGGGCTGTTGTGAGCCCTCGTGCTTCGTCTAGACTTTCAGGCTTCTGCGAACCTGCACAGCCTTACCTATAGTCTCCATTGTAGTTCCTTTTTTGGTTCACAACCACTGTTGCGATTCGGATCCTGCAAGGTAACCCAGCAAAGGAACTACAATAGAGACTATCGGTAATACCCAGATATATAAGCTGTACCCAACCCGATGACACCAAAGGAACCACCGAGAGCAAGTCCTAACAAACCCGATAGAGCACCCTTCAACAGGAATGCGCGCAAAAGCAAACTCATCTAGGATACCCAGTAACCTAAGAATAAAAAGGCCTCTCTTTTTGGTATTGGGTAACTTTATAAGGAACCTAGGACTACAGAAAGGGAATAAGGGTACTACTGGGCATCCTTGTCATGAAAAAAACACATGCTCAAAAGCACAAAGACAACATGAAATCCCTAAACCCTAGAAACAAGACGTTTAGACCCTAAACCCAACCCAAAACCCCCAACCCCGGGAAAGGATTCAAGAAGGCAGATCCCATAATTGGGGACCTTAAACTACTAAAGGGCACCGTACCAAACCCCATGGCTAAACCCTAAACCATAAGCCCGAATTAGGGACAATACTACTAAAGGGCACTTTATGGGAAATACTACCTACCCCCTAATAGGAACCTCTTAACCCTAAACCTGAAACCCCAAACTCTATACTAACAGGGCACTTTAAAGTACACGCTCTGATGCTGCCCTAGGAACCCCTAAACCCTAAACCTTAGACCCTAAACTCTATGCAATTTAATTAGCACTTTATGGGAAATACTACCTAGGGTGTATAGGAGCCCCTACAACCCTAAACCCTCTACTACTACCTATAGTCTCCATTGTAGTTCCTTTTTTTGGTTAACCAAAATCTCTATTATAGGGTCCTAACCATAAAACTGGTTAACCAAAACAAGGAACTACAATGGAGACTATAGGTAAACCCTAAACCCTCTACCACTACCACCTCAAAGCAAGCACGTTATCGGAAGCCCTCGGCCCTACTACTACTACTGCTACTACTACTACTACTACTACTACTACTACTACTACTACTACTACTACTACTACTACTACTACCTAACAAGCACTTTATCGGAACCCCTGGGCCGAGAAACAGTCGTCGTGCCACTGCTGGCGCTCCTCTTCTCTGCTAGCCGGCGTCTCGGCCTCAGCCTTGCGGTTCGGGGCTTTAGGGTTTTTTTTTTAAGTGCAATAGCCTCTTTCTCCACTAGGGGTTTAGGGTTTAGGGTTTATGGTTTAGGGTGTTAGTAGGGGTTTCAGGGTTTAGGGATTAGGGGTTTAGGGATTAGGGGTTTAGGGTTTCGGGTTTATGGTTTAGGGGTTTAGGGAGTTTAGGGTGTTTAGGGTGGCGTTGTAGGCATATGGCATGGGGCTTATAGTGTCTTGGGCTTAGGGTGTGAGGATGAATGCTTTAAGTTTTGTTGTTTTTCTTTTTTATCGGGATGCGGTGTTGAGTTGTTTTAGTCTAGAGAGTAGATATTGAGGCTTAGTGTGCTTCAAGTTGGCATGTTTTAGTGTATTACGGTTTTGGCTTTGGGGGCTTGGGGTTTCTGTTTGCTTCTTGGTGTCTTGTCTGTTCATGGTTTTTGTGTGAGACTCAGGTGCCTGCGCTTCATAACATATTGATTTCGGTTGTTGGTTGATATAAATTTTCCCGTGTGGGTCACGCATTTCAGTTGGCTGGCCTCTCGGGTCTAATTATGCTTATGTCTTGCTGTATTGCGAGTGTCGTTGCTGTTTGTTTTGTTTTGTGGTTGTGTGTGTGTGTGTTGTTGCGTGGCTGTTGTGTTGAGGGCATTTTGTGTTGTGCCCTTGTTTAGGCTCCGTCTTGATTATTATGGGGATCTGGTCGAGTTTAGGAGCTAAGGTTCCAGGTGTTTAGAGACTAGGGCTGTTTATAGTGTCCTAAGGGGGCCATAATTTGAGCGTTCTAGTGCTCTACTACTGTCGCTATAAGGAATAACCTTAGGGAGTGATCTTACCGTTGATTCGGGCTTCTATCTTTATGCGGAAAGCGGTGGTCGTTGGCCATGTACCCGTCTAAGGGCTGACTGACTTAGCGTAATTAGGAGCGCAGACTCACATCTTCGGAAACATCTGCTTCGTGTGTGGAGTTTAGGGTATAGGGTTGGCATATAAAGTCAAGGCATCACCAAGTTATTGCTTGGGTCTTACCTGCTCGCGTATCGACAGTCATACTCGCCAAACCCATGATTTCCGTCAAAATAAATGCTAAATTATTCCAATACGGCTGATGGACGAAGTCCTGCATTGACCCTTTCAGACATGTCCCAGGCACCTGAGGTGCTGTGCACTCATCCAACCACGGTCCCAAAAGATTTGGCTCGTCCGCTGCGGCCTCTCCAGCACGCAAACTACCGTTTCGGGTGTGCTTGCCCGCTCGAAACCAAACTTGAGCTACCTAAACCCTAAACACTCAACCCGAACAACAAAAACGTTCTATGTGCCAGTGTCTTGCAACGCTTCCATGAACTTCACATCCGGGTCTATGATACGCCGCTACAAATAAGTATTTTATGGTGGGCGCCGACGTGTATACTGCAGCATCCCGTAATCATCAGCACAGTTTAGGGTAAAGTTATTGTACAGTTCTACTGGGGACTACAAGGCAATAACATCCCTAAACCCTAAACCCTAAACCCTAAACCGTTCCGACCCCATGTTTGTACCCTATACAGACCCCCGAGGCCACCAACGCCTGCACGACCAAGGCTTCAGGCTGGGCGGGCATCACCAAGGCCCCCGAAGTTCTTACGGTTTAGGGTTTAGGGTTCCTAACTAAGCCCCTGAAGGTTGGTTAGGGCTTATGGCAAAAGAAGGGTTGTTTACATACCTCCCAGATGAGTGGCAAACGTGGTTCCCTGGGCTGAATCGGCAACAGGTTGTCTGTTGCTCTAAACGCGCATGGCTCAAAAGAGTTTACCTATAGTCTCCATTGTAGTTCTTTTTTTGGTTAACCAGTTTTATGGTTAGGACCCTATAATAGAGATTTTGGTTAACCAAAAACAGGAACTACAATGGAGACTACAGGCAGGCTGTCTGTTGCTCTAAGCGAGCTTAGCTCAAAAGAGTTTAGATTGGGGCTAGGTGGTCAGCAGCAGCAGCAGCAGCATCAGGAGGAGTAGTAGTGGCAGCAACAAGTAGTATATAGTCGTCGTCGTTGTAGCCATAGTAGTAGTCAGTATTAGTTAGTCGTAATAATAATAATAGTCAGTAGTAGTAATTAGTCGAAGTAGTCGAAGTAGTAGTAGTAGTAGTAGTAGTAGTAGTAGTAGTAGTAGTAGTAGTAGTAGTAGGAGTAGGAGTAGTAGTAGTAGTAGTAGTAGTAGTAGTAGTAGTAGTAGTAGTAGTAGTAGTAGTAGTAGTAGTAGTAGTAGTAGTAGTAGTAGTAGTAGTAGTAGTAGTAGTAGTAGTAGTAGTAGTAGTAGTAGTAGTAGTAGTAGTAGTAGTAGTAGTAGTAGTAGTAGTAGTAGTAGTAGTAGTAGTAGTAGTAGTAGTAGTAGTAGTAGTAGTATTATTAGTAGTAGTAGTAGTAGTAGTAGTAGTAGTAGTAGTAGTAGTAGTAGTAGTAGTAGTAGTAGTAGCAGTAGGAGTAGTAGTAGTAGTAGTAGTAGTAGTAGTAGTAGCAGCACTAGTTGTGGCAGTCGCAGGAGGAGCGGGACCCGGAGTAGTCGTCGTCGTTGCTGCTGTCGCATTACATGCCTGAACTGAGAAATGCCTTAGGCTTCAACGGAGGTACCATCCTAAACACCTAAACATCCCCTAACCCCCAAACCCTAAACCTTAGACTTAGCGCTCACGGTTGCTCTCTGCTTCAACAACCGGGCCCAACAAAGTTCAAACTTTCTGCTATAGAGCTAATATATAAAGCCAAAAAGTTTAAAGTTCCCCTGTTCGCTTTGTAAGGTTAGAGATTCCTCAACGCAGAGGCGAAACTCTGAAAGGACCCCCTGGTATGCCGCAACATCCAGTTTGATGTTTCAAGGTATCT
The DNA here is from genome assembly GCA_905221615.1 of Symbiodinium sp. CCMP2592. Taxonomy (NCBI): domain Eukaryota; class Dinophyceae; order Suessiales; family Symbiodiniaceae; genus Symbiodinium; species Symbiodinium sp. CCMP2592. Next base: position 920,183 of record CAJNDT010005858.1, read on the forward strand.
GGAGCTCCCTCCTGGGCATCTGCGGTATTCTCCAATTTTGCGCCCGGTATTGAATCCACCAACATACATGGGTAGTTGTCAAAATTATGGCCCCTTTTTGGATACCCTAAATATGAGGTGGTGTATTATAATAATAAGGACCCAAAGAGGGACCATAATTTTGACAACCACCCATCAATCTTATAACCCCTCTACAACTAATGCAAAAGGCCCAATGGGGGTCGTTCCTTCGTCCTGGACTCATCACCAATACCCTGCAAAGACTCGAACGACCTTGCAAGTTAGGTAAATCTACCTCTTGTACTACAACCTCTAATCCTAAACCCTAAACCCTAAACCCTAGACCCCAAACCTACAACCTTTTTGACATCTAGAACCCGAAAGCCCTCCCCCATTGCCTGAAACCGAATCCCGACTTTTGGTTACCCTTGACCCTTGACCCTATATCAACCCTAAACCATAATCCAATAGTCTTTGTGCCTCAATGTATTGTAGGATCCTCAGGCGATCCGAATATCCGAAAAGAGGGTGCCAGGATACAGGGTCGAAGTTACCTATAGAAGCCTAAGCACTACTGGAAACTATGTCTTGGCATTCCTTCTTCACAAGTACATTATGAAACCCCCCAGACGCCTGGTACAAAAACATCAGTATTATTACTCGTACCCTAAGGCTCAAAATGGCCCAAAAGCCTTACCATAGTATGGTCTTTGGGCCCAAAAGCCTGAAAATATGAGTCCTTAGAGCCTAAGGGTTGTGATTGTTATCATCGCTACGGTTGATGATATAAATCCTGCATTACCTTAAGGACCCTAAACTCTGGGAATTATGTTATATTCCTTCTTATGGGTAATGCAGGATTTATATCATCAACCTTAAGGCCCCCACTTAAGAGCCAGATCCGCGAGCCTGCTCCCGGGAGTCGATAGGCAGGGTCAATGTTACCTTCTTCGCGAGCATGATCAGCACCCAGACCCCCTTTTGGAGGATCCAAAAAAGTAGATCCCTTAGTGGGGGTTCCTATAAAGTACCCGCCTTAATAGTATAGGGCCCCAAACTAGGGGAACGACTTTCTAGATCCTCCCGGGGGTCTGGGCAGCAATGGCGGAAGAGCACGGCTGAAGTCCGACGGCCCACGAAGAAGGACTGACTGTGACATGAACTGTAGTCAGTCTTAAGGTGCATGTATGTGTGCTGCTGCTACTGCTGCCGCTTCTGCTGCTGTTGCTGTTGCGGCTTCTGTTGGATCTGCCGCTGCCTGAAAGCGTAGCGGGTTTTAAGGCTTAAAGTTGCCGTTTAGGGTTCAACGTATGCATATATATATATATATATATAGACATACACATGCTTTAATACACAAGTAGACATATAATACATATAGATATATACATGCGTGTATGTATGTATATATATATATATGTATATACATAATTAGTATATAAATATGTGTATATATATGTATGTACATAATATGTTTTTCTTCGGTTTGAAGGGTGAGGTCTGAAGGTTGAGGCTTGATGCCATCAGGCAAAGGGTCTAAGGTTTAAGTCACACTACTACTGTAAGACCGAAGCCCATAGCACATGGGGCAAGGTGCGCATGGTCCTTAGCGGCCCTAAAGCCCCAAACAGGAGGCGGGTGGGATAGGGGGGGGGGAGGGTGGGGGGGGCGTAGGGGGGGGGGGGTTGGGGGGGGGGCGTAGGCTCCTACGTTGGCCTATGCCAGACATGCGCATTTGGGCCGAGGAGAGGCAGCGGAAGAGCTTCGAAGCCCCGACACAGCTTAAGCCCTTCAGCGGAAACCGGTAAACCCTAGGTCCAGAACTATGGAGGTAGGTGAAAATACAACAGCAAGCATCGTCTACGGTGCCCTAATTCCATGATGGTATTACACATGGACCCTCTTGGAGAGCCAAACCAAGAAGCTCAAATCTGAAGTCTCTAGCCAGGAATCCCTAAACCCCAATCCCCTAAACCTTAAACCCCGGGGGAGAGTATCCAGTCTCGGTTCCCTTAGTAGGCCCTTAATAATCAGGGTACCCCTTGTCCTCCTATTCAATTTCAGCCTGGATCCCTTCAATTGAACAAGGCAAAGGGGTACTACTTGGAAACCTACCAGTTCAGCAGTCGCAAGACCGTATAAACAGGCAACTTCACTGGCAAGCATACTGGTTCTGCCTTGACAGCCTCAACCCCAAACCCTAAACTCCCGCCCGATTCCCTCTGAGGGAACAGTGTAATATTTCGAAAATTAAAACAACTTTGGGGGTTAGGGCCTCTGCTTAAATTAAAGTCAGCCGAATGCTATGAGGTCCAAGCCAAGAAGTTCAGGATCTACGGTAGACCTACACCATGCCGGAAGGTGGCACCCTAAACCCAAATCCCTAACCCGCAAACTCTAATCCCTAAACCCACCTTGAAACTGACCCCAAAGTCCGTCCGAAACCCTGGGAACGAGTCAGTATGCTGCTGCTATGGAAAACAAGCAGATCCTCTCAAACACCAGGTTGCGAATGGGATGTCTGTGAGCAGTGGTAGAGTATAGGACATACCTATAGTCTCCATTGTAGTTCCTTTTTTTGGTTAACCAGTTTATGGTTAGGACCCTATAATAGAGATTTTGGTTAACCCAAAAACGGAACTCCAATGGAGACTGTAGGTAGGCCCTTTTGGGGGTAGACCTCTTCGGGCAAGACCTCCTAAGTTTTGTTCTCGGAGCTCTTTGGCGGAACGACGCTGATTCGATGGGAGGGCTTAGTCAGCAGGTTGTTCCTATAGTCTCCATTGTAGTCCCTTTTTTGGTTAACCAGTTTTATGGTTAGGACCCTATAGTAGAGATTTTGGTTAACCAAGGAAAGGAACTACAATGGAGACTATAGGTTGTTGGTTCTGCAGGGGCGGTGGTTACACATACAACCTGTTTTGGGCAATTTGGAGCCTCAAGGGAGAAATCGTGACTGACAGAAACCTAATGCAGGAATGAGAAGGAGTTGCATTTCTGAAGGGGCCAAACCAGACAACAACAGACTGGACTTGGTCTAGGGCCCTGTGGAGCCGTACCACGAAGTAGGGAGTTGGGTATGTAGAGCCTTAAGTTATTTCAGTACAGCTTCGGGGTATACTTTCTGATACTGTACCGAAGACTACACACAACTGAATAATCTTTGCATGCCCGTTTTGTAGCCTCAGGACTCCCCCCTTTTCAGCAGGACACACCGAGATAGCAATTAAATCACCTTCGCACGGAATTCGCGGCTTCAAACTTTAAACCCAAACCCTCAACACTAAACCCGAAACGATCCTAAAACCCTCAATCCTAACCCCCAAAACCCTAGACTCCTAAACCCTTAATTATAAACCCTACCAAACAAGGCACCTTCGCACGGAATTCGCAGCGAAAGGGCGAAGGCGATAGCTCCTCGCAAGCCACTTGCCTCGGCGGTCAACCCTAGACCTTGGGTTTAGGATTTAATCGTTTTTTTTTGAGGGCCCTTTTCCGTCTGCAGTGTTTTAAATCGGTTTAGGGTTTAGGACTTAGTCGACTTAGGGTTTAGGGTTTGTTTTTTTAAGTGCAGGCGATAGCTCCTCGCAAGCCACTTGCCTCGGCGGTCAACCCTAGACCCTTGACGCGCTTGGGTTTAGGATTTAATCGTTTTTTTTTTTAGGGCCCTTTTCCGTCTGCAGTGTTTTAAATCGGTTTAGGGTTTAGGACTTAGTCGACTTAGGGTTTAGGGTTTGCTTTTTTAAGTGCAGTGGCGTGTCTTTCTGTATGCATGCTCAGAGAGGGTTTGGGGTTTAGGGTTTAGGATTCAAGGCTTAAGACCTACCTATAGTCTCCATTGTAGTTCCTTTTTTGGGTTAACCAGTTTATGGTTAGGACCCTATAAAGGAGATTTTGGTTAACCAAAGAAAGGAACTACAATGGAGATTATAGGTAAGGTTTAAGACCTAAGCCATAAACCCATATTATATTAAACCCTTTGAGGTTCTTGGACGCTCGGCTAATGACTCTACCTGAAAGTATGGGAACAACCTGGCAGTTTCTGGTGGCCAAAGATTGTTCGCAACCTGTGGCGTGTAGCCGCGGTTTTCACGCTGCCAACCGACGGTACTCAACCGTAACGGACAAAGAGCTGAGTTGCCCTTGCTCATCGAAGTAGTCGACCACTTGTGCATGGAGAGGCAGCAACAATCTCGGTTCTGTCTGGAATTCCGAGAAGGGAACTAGCTCTTGTGCCGCTCCGCCTACGCAGCTCCAGACCAAAGAATAACGTGACGACTGCAAACTTCATGGCGGCTGGCAAAGCGCATCTCGATCGTTAACTGTTCCCTTCAAGTTCAGATACAATTAAACGCTAGAAGGGGTCCCCGCCCTGTAATAGTGGTATAATCGGAATATAATAGGGCCCTAATATAATCCTTACAGTCATTATTACAGGGTGGGGGCCCTAAGGAGTATCAGACTCCGACTGTGAGTCCTTTGAAGACTATCCGGCTCTGCCCTCCCTTGGCGCAAGCCCTCGAATGAAATCCTTGAACTCGCCTATCTGGGTTGATTGAACCACCCTTCTAAAGGCCCTATACCGCTGTCCCCTAGTAGGAATGATTTAAGAAGGTCTACTAGCCGGTCTGTTTATTCTTTTGGGGGAACCATGAAAAAGGACAAGGCTGGATTGAACCGCAGTGAACAAGTCGGGAATTCCTCCCGGACCCGTAAGTTGAAGTGGTTGGAAATCCTGCATTACCCATAATAAGGAATATACCATTATTCCCATTGCTTAGGGTCCTTAAGGTAATGCCGGATTTATATCATCAACCGTAGTATACGGTAGCTGGAACATGGATTTAGGACGATTGGTGCGGGGATTGCCTATACTTTACAGTAAGGTTGTGAGGATCATGATGTTCCAACTTTCTGGCTTCTGCTGTAGTCGCCTTAATAGTTAGGTTAGGGTTTTGGGGCGCACTATACTATAATTACTAGGATACCCAGTAACCTGAGAATAAAAAGGCCTCTCTTTTTGGTATTGGGTAACTTTATAAGGAACCTAGGACTACAAAAAGGGAATAAGGGTACTACTGGGCATCCTAGATAGGGAACTTTCCAGATGGTATTGGTAGTTAATTATTGAGGCCACAATTCTAGCGTGCCGGTTGACGGGGTTAGGGTTTAGGGCTTCGCGGTTTTAGGGTTGAGGGTCTAAACCCTACACCCCAAGACTCAAAGCATGTAGCCCTAAAGCCTACACCCTAATTCTAGACCCCTCAAGCCTTACCATCGCAGATCGAATCCAATGTCTGACTTCAGGAATTCTACTGATTTAGGCTTTCTCACTCTCTGCAGACACTGTCATGGGGGAATTTTCTTCAGAGAACCCCGATAGTACCCCTACCCTTAGGCTCTAAGGACTCATATTTTAAGGCTTTTTGGGCCCAAAGACCATACATGACCATACTATTTATATAAGGCTTTTGGGCCGTTTTGAGCCTTAGGGTAATAGATCCCCTAACCCTTACTGTACCCTTATAATTACGGATCCCCTTATTTCAAGAATCCATATAGTACCCGTACGGATCCCCTTAAAGAACCCTTATTGTACCCTTATAGATCCCTTCTAGTAGAAGCCCGAAGAAGCAGATGACAGCAACCCGTGGCATACGCAAAATAAATACATGTGCCTACATACATACACTCGGATATGCCATATGCGCACATAAAGACAACAAGCAGCGCAAACAGACATGCAAGCAGGCAGGCAGGCAGGCTGGCTGTCTGGCTGACTGACTGCCTGCCTGACTGCCTGACTGACTGACCGACAGACTGACCAACGGACGGCATGCATGCAAGCACAAACACATACGCTCATACATACGCATGTACACCTCTACATATAGTACACAATAAATGTTGCAAACCGGGCAACCGCCTTTCTGGAGCTGCAGTCTAGGAGTGTAACCGGAAGTAGTAGAGAGCTTCCTTTTGCAATGCAGCACAGGAAACCAATTCATACTAGCATGCGAGAAACTGTCCCGGGGTTTTGGGACTTTAAGAAGCAAACCCTACTCTCTCCCTAAACCCTAAACCCCTAAACCCTAAACCCCTAACCTTTTGCCCCTAAGCTCATGCACCTTTGAAACTTGTGCCCTTCTCCCTACACCTTGCTCTCCCAAAACCATTCGACCGTGCTTTAGTGCTTACCCGAAGCCCTGAAACACACATGGGGTGGTTTTGTCAAAATTAGGGTCCCTTTTTGGACCCTAAATTATTTGGTGCCGTACTGTATTAGGGACCCAAAAGGGACCATAATTTTGACAACAACCCACATCCTAAACCCCCCAAAAGGCAAGTACCCCAATTTTTCAGTAGAAACCTCGCGGGAACATCGGCCGAGCTCGAGGCACTGCACTCGGAAGCCATCATATTTGATCGGGACGGCCTTGCCATCCTCGACCATACTCTGGAGGCTGTCCATGATGTCGAACTTCAGGACTTGGCACCCACGATGCTCCATGAGGAGTCGGCCGAGTGTCATTTCCTTTGACAATCGCGGAGCCGCTTCTTCAGGGGCTGCTGCTCGTCCATGGTCTCGGACACTTTGAGGTTTCGAGCTCGGCCGGTCTCGCGGAAGTGGCACCACCATGCCTGACAGAAGGTTCAGGGCGACCAATCGTGTTGCTACTAACCCCGCTAACCATTAAGTTGCAGCATGCCTGCTTCGCGTTGCCAAGCATGTTCCACTTACGATTTGTATTAGTACCCAGGACGAAATGAACACTTTTCTGGGCCCCGCAAGGTAAGGGGATCCTTTGAATATAGCCCTAGGCTGAATTTTTCGAGTGCCCGGCCCACATGACGAGACTCATGTTGTTCGTGATTTTCCGACTCCTGGCGAGTGCATCAGTTCAGAGATGCGAAGAGCTCGAACGGTTGGGTCGCTGCAGTCGCTCAAACTTACCTTTGCTTAGTAGGGAATGGAGGAATGTGGTAGAATTATGGCTACTATTACTGCCATTCTTCCATTCCCTACTAACCACAGGTAAGCAAAGTCGCCACAACTGCGAAAGCTCACCATTACCCTTCACATTATTCTCCAAGAATTCTGAAGCCGCAGCCCACGAGAACACAATCTCTTCGCAACTGACCCGAGGACCGTAACATTCGGCATTGCCCGCCCCTGCTTGGAGATTCAGAGACTTATAGTAACTAAACCCTAAGCCTTAAACCCTAATCCCTAAACCCTAAACATGGCCATAGGTGGGGGAATGTGTGGAAGCCTGAAAATCAGGTTGGCGTGTCTTGATGCCTGGCAAGAGTCCAAGTACAAGTTACGTATCCTGAGTAAGTAGAACTGGGTTTTGAGTTTTCTTACAACATACGTAAAGGAATCAAGCATGAATCGGAATAATACTGGCAACCATTCAGCATCATCGTTTCCTATCATCGCAGTTTCTGATTCTGGGACTGAGGCTGTGGCTATCCGGGTTAACAGAAGGACCTTACAAGGACTTGGGCTTGGGCTCGAGCTCAAGTGACGCAGGGGGTGAGGGTTAAGAGTTTGGGGTTCAGGGTTTTGAGGATTTAATGAAAGTTTTGGGCTGCTGGTCTCTGGGGGCTCGCTTTTAGGGATAATTGAATCAAAGTCCCCTCCCCTTCAGGACTTTGCACCGGGGCTACGCGTGCTGCTGTTGCGTCGAGCCCCTCGCGCCTTCTGCAGGTGTTCAGCAGCAGGGACAGTGGAAAGACCTCGCATGCACTATGCCATCTGTTCTTCTGTGCGGCTCTCTGGGATTTTCGTGCTGAAATCAGATTTATGTATTTAATCAGACTGAATTGTTGTTGGAGGCCCTCTAAACTTGATGTAGGGCCCTTACGTAATAATTAGAATACTATTTTGGAGGTTCCCCAGCATATCCCAAGGCCCGAAACCCTATCCTAGTCCTGATCATTAGAAGGCATTAAGGCCCTTGTATTACATGATACACCACACGAACAAGAGCGAGGATCGGAGCATCTGATATGGGGAGACCCAACCACTAGAATGGGGCTTTGGGGTGTGGATAGCAGTATAACATACTGATCATAAGGAATTCTAAGCAAGCGGGATATAGTTATGCAGGCTTCCAGATGAGCAAGTTGTGATGATGCATTAGCCCATGTCTATAACCTACTTCCCATGATGACAGCCCTGAGGTACAGGAATGGATGCCTGGTCTTGCAATGACAAGCAAGCGAAAACACATCGTTTTGGGCGCATTGAAATTCTGCGCAGTAATTACGTACTACGTTCGGAAGCAACAGGTGACACTCAGTAAAAGTACCCCCTTAATTATTGCAGCCCAAGTATAATTTCTCCTTGCAGCATAACACGCACCCCTCCACCAAAACCCTATCCTCATCAACGCCGCTATCTGAGGCAGATGCATGCGCAGCACGCGCGACGGTGATCGCAATCAGCGAGAAGAGGATGCAACCGAAATGCCAATGAAACTGTCCAATCCTTGGCAAGCGGAGCCCTAAACCCTAAACTAAACACCAATGTTTGCATGTGCTTTAAGGCTTATGGGGGCCTGTCTATATGAGTTAGTCGGCACGCAGAGCCGGAATCTTGTCAGAGGCCGGAGCGTTCGGCCTTGGATGAGTCTAGTGTTCGTGCTGAGCCCCTGCACTGTTGGGTGAGGATTTCGGTTTTAGGGCTCTATATAGCAGAGCAGGTAACGGGTCATCATGGTATTGCATTTAAGAACCTATCGCAAATGGCACAAATATGTAAAATAATGTCTTCCGGTGCAAGTATTTCACCACAGAAGGCACATGGATCCTTCGAAATGGGGATCTCACCATCAAGTTCTCTGTTGCAAGGGCCCTGCATAACCCACATGTCGGATCCCTATGTTTATGCGGGAGGGGCATTGGAACCAAAGCAGCCAAGTGGCGAGAGGGCTGCCACAACGCCAAGATACACAAAGACGCAGGCCCTGCAGACGATGCACTTGGCCCTACAAAGCTTCTGACCCGGGAGAATAGTGTAGTGGCCTAATACTAATTAAAACAAGGTTTTGGGGTATCTTATACTTTAAGCATCAGAAGCAAACCCCAAAATACTTCTGGCAATTATTAAGGCCCGTATAGTATACGGGTTTAGTGGAGGGTTTAGAAGCCTTGCGGCTCGAAAATCTGTACGCCCTACCTCCAGCCACAACCTACCTATAGTCTCCATTGTAGTTCCCTTTTTGGAAAACCAAAATCTCTATTATATAGGGTCCTAACCAGAAAACTGGTTAACCAAAAAAAGGAACTACAATGGAGACTATAGGTACTTCCTGGAGGGAAGGAATCATAAGGACCCTTAGGGGGTTAAGGGGGAGAGGGGTAGGGCGCATTAATACCTATAATAAGGACTTAATAAGGCCTTTTTGGGGAAGTACAGTCCCCGACCCCCCTCCCCCCTACCCCCCCAAGGGTCGCTATGAAGGCAGGCAAACTCCGATATCGACTCTTGAGGACATGTCAAATCAAATGTGTGGGCTTATACTACTTGGCTAAACTCAAGAAGCAAAGTACAACACCTGAACACTTGGCAATTTGCGGGTTTGATTTGTTTCTTGAAGGACCTCCCTCAAAATACAACCCTGAACCCATTTTTTATGACCTTCGGAACCCTAAACCCTGAACCTTAAACCTTAAACCCTAAACCCCAAACCCCGAACCTAATATATGGGCCTTAATTAGAATAGGGTTTTGGGGGCCCATTATGCTATAACTATAATAAGGACCCCCCCCCCCCAAAATAGTATTGGTACTTATTCAGGCCCCTATAATACTTTTATGCCTTCCGGGCTGCGGCTTGGTGGGCGGATTCCGAAGGCTTCAGGATACCTAGTTGCTGGGGCTCCCTGGGCCAATCCAGGGTTTATATAGGGTTTAGGGTTTATAATATATTGAATAGAAAGGGCTTAAAAGTTTAGGGTTTAGGGAAGTTTGGGGTTTAGGGTATTGAATACTAAGAGAGTTGTTCAAGGTTACCTGCTCAACTTCTAAGACACCCGGGACTCTAAACCCGGAATGAGCACGGCAACTACAGGGAACTCCAGAAAGTTGGAATACGGTTTCATGGTAGGATCCCCTATAATATGCCTTAAAGGGTTTACGATAATCATATTCCAACTTTCTGGCTTCTACTGTAAGGGGGTTTGGGGAACTGCAGGACTGAGGCACAAAGTAGGAGGTTGGGTTTAGGGTTTAGGGTTTAGGGTTCAGGGGTTTAGGGGTTTAGGGGTTTAGGGTTTAGGGTTTAGGGGTTAGGGTTTAGGGTTTAGGGGTTAGGGGTTAGGGTTTAGGGTGGGGGGGGGGTCTTGTTCGAGATTAGAGTTCAGGGTTTAGGGTCCAGGGCACATACCTGCTGCAACACACTTCCGAAGCCTGACGATAAGCTTGCTGCCCAAACACGTTAGCTTGTCGCACAATGCTTATCTAGCGCATCTAAGTTGTCTTATCTGGCAAACCCTTCTACAACTCTTACAAAACCCTTGCAAACATTCTACACAACGCTCACACCCCAATAGCCTGCAGTAACACCCTCAAACCTGCATAGCTTGCAATCGAAAAGTTTCCAGGGATTAAAAATCAGCTGTCAAACACCAAGCCTCGTAGACTAGTTCATGGTTGGGATAGGATGAGAGACGTACATGTTGATTCCTTATTGGGTTTAAGTACCAACGAACATGTAAACTGCGACGCCACTATGACTAAGATAGAAAACTTCACAATGACCTCTAGAAGCCTCCCACCTTCGACACCCTAAACCCTGAGCCCCCGAAACGCCCTAGGACCCCTAAATCCCTAAACAGGCGGGGGGCTGAAGTACTCATATGCATGCATGCATATCTATATATATATATATATATATATGTATGTACGTATGCATGTATGTATGTATGCACATGTGCACACATACAAATACATATATGCTATATACATATACGTGCCCTTTCATGTATGCATAGTGTATATATATATATATATATATATGTATATATACATGTACCCACACATAACTGAGCCATAAACACCTACACAGCAGTCTGTCTTTTGAGGCTCTGGCTCGGAAAGCCGTGCCAAAGTGCCGAAGGCAACCTTCGATGCGACCTGATCTGCATCAGGGTTAAGGGTTGAGGGTCTAGGGTTAAGGTTTAGGGTCTAAGGTTTAGGGTTGAGGGTCTGGGGTTTAGGGTCTGGGGCCCGTATCGGAGGCTTTAATCATTAGACAAGGGTTCCTTCAAGGGTTTCAAGGTTTTAAAGAGGTAGTAGTCGGGTTTAAAAAAATGGGTCCCTGGTGCTACAAAAATAATGCCACAAAGGAGTATATGATCCGTGTACGGCCGAAAGGTTTCGGGGTTGTAGGATGCTTAGGGTCTGGGGTTTGGGATGTTCAGTAAACCCTAAACCCCTAAACCCTAAACCTTAACCGTAAGTTAAGGTAGTGTTTGCAAGATTGTTGGCTCGGATGCTGGGGTTTAGGGCTCTTGGATGGTTCGGGTTGTAGGATGTTTGGACGTTCGGATGTTTTAGTTGGTGTTCGGGGGTTAGGGCTTTAGGATTTGGGTTTCGGGCTGCTTACGGATGTGTTCGGGGGTTAAGGCCTTAGGTTTCGGGCTGCTTAAGGATGTTTTCAGATATGTTTGTTTGGGATAGTTGAGGTTTACGATCTGCGGTGCAGGGTTGAAGGTTTGGTTCTTGAGCTTGCATGAGGTTCTGGATAAGGGCGTTGTAAGGGATGTTATAATAGTGGCCTGGTGGGGTCTTAAGTCTCAATGTGTAGAGTTCCTGGTTCTAGGGTTTATAGGGTCTCGGGGTCTCAGGAAAGTTTAGAAAATGGCGCAAGTCGTCATTTTCATAGACGAGGTTCTTCTCGGGAAGCTCAATACTCCAGCGACATCCTGTCCATGTCAAGCATTGAAACACATAGCCGACAGGCACATCGATACCCATCGTACCGATGCGGATCTAGGCGGGCATGGCCTCTGCTCGGAAGAGAAACCAGAAAGGTACCGTCGTCACAAATCATGGCGTCGTCCTCGTCGTCTGAAGATAACGTTCTCCGCGGTCGCTCATGAATCCGCATGATCGGGTCGAGCAGTCTCCGCGTCCTCGCCAGAAGAAATGGAAACCATGTCCGTCTCCTCGCTGACAGGCATGGTGACCGCATCTGGATCCATGTCCACTACGACTACTACGACTACTGCTGCCACCACTACTCCCTTCTGCAACTACAAGTACTGCTTCTTCTGCTATATACCTGTACCACTACTATCACTACCACTACAAGCATAACTCTACAAAGCGCTACACACAGGAATCGGCAGGACATGAGTCAGCCACTACAACGGTTGGAGGTTAGGGATGAGGGTTGAGGGTTCAGCATGCTAGCTTTGAGAGTGAGGGTGTAGGCTGGCCCTTGGGTTTAGACGGCACCTGGACTCGGACCAAGCACCGCAGACAATTACCACTGGTCACACACAAAACTTGAAACCCTACAAAATAGTAGGTTATGACCCCTTAGTTAGAAGGTAGAACCCTTAAAACGGCAGGTTTTCGGACCCAAGGTAAGCCCTCTGAATCGCTCCATACCAAAACCCAACAACCTGGAGACTCCAATATCCCTTAATTAAGGAATATACCTTAAATTATAATCGGAACCCTTATATGATTAAAGGAATATTCCTTAATTACGGGATATTGGAGTCTTTGGGAACACCCTACGCCCAACCCTGAACCGAAAACCTCCGTTGGCCTTGGAGGGCTCCGACAGATTGTACCAGTTGTAGTGGGCAAGAACCACGCCTGAATGGGATCGGGGTTTAGGGCTTAAGGTTTAGGGTTTTTTTAAGGTTTAGGGTTTAGGGTCTAGGATTTTGAGGTTTAGGAGCTTAGGGTTCAGGGGCGGTCAGGGTGCAGGGACAGAGTTTATCAGAGCGCTGCTGACTACTCGAGGGTTTCATGGGCACTTAAACGAAGAAGACAAAGTGAGTGAAAGGGGCGGGCCCAGAGACTCCAATGTTTCTTAATTAGGGAATACTCCTTAAATCATATAAGGGATCCTACTATAAGATATATTCCTGCATTAAGGGATATCGGAGTCTCTAGGGGTTAGGCATCCCATGAACTCCGAACTCCAAGTCTCTAAGCCCCAAATCCCATGAACCAGGACCATCAAGAGAATCCCTTGAAATTTCCCTGAAGGGTTTTAGGTTTTGTCGGGTGTAAGCATGTGGGCGCTCGCGACTGTGTGCACGTGCGAGGCAAACGTCGGTATGCAAGATGGAAGCCCATCACAGTCATCAGCACCTGATTGACAGTCAAGCAGGCAAACTTCTCTGAAAGAGTCGGTCTCACAGCCATGGTCACTGCACGGGTTTACTTCCACCCTCACACCTCGGGCGTGTTCTGAAAAATCCAGCGCGTTGCACGGTTGCCTAAGCTCCTACACTGTCGTGGTCTGGAAGAGTTTCAGCGAACGATTAGCAGCAAGGCTCTCTGCTGGCCCTCGCAGCGCAAACCATGAGCCCTGGGTTTAGGGTTTAGGGTTCGGGGTTCAGGGCGCTAAACCCTAAACCTTAGTCAGGGCAACAGAACCAAAATTATAGAACCGAGGTTCCGCAGAACTGCACGAAACTAGCGCAAGAACAGCAATACTACTGCATCCCATTACATCTTTGAGCCTTAAATCTGCAGCTCAAGAATCGAAATCCTGAAGCATTTGAAAATTTGTTGGGGAGCCCTCAAACTGAGCCTATACCCATAACCCTAAACCCTGAACCTTGAATCCTAGACCCTGAACCCAAAACACCAAATCCTAAACCCGAAACTGTGCGAACCCCAAAGCCCTGGAAAGGATCTTGGCATCCTGCCGAAACAGAAGAGTGCCGTAATTCCGCTGAGGCCTGAGAGAGTTGAATCATGTGGTGCTGCTGGGGCTTGGATTTTAGGGTTCGGAGCACAAACTGAGAAACGTGAAGGGGGTATAAAGGGCACATATTTAGGGCACATGTTCATTACACATACTAAGGGCAGTTTAGGGTTTAGAGCATATGTTAAGGACAGGTCTGGGTTTAGGGCACATGTTGAGGAGACTTCAAGATTTTCTGAGGCATTAGACGGCATAGAGTTTAGGGCTTTAAACCTTGCGTGCCGCTGAGAGTTTAGGGTTTAGGATGGCTGTTGGAATAGGCTCAAATAGACCCAGAAAAGCCTCAGGGATGGGTCTTGCAAGCCTCTCCCCTGCATAAGAGCTCTGACAAAAGTTCAGAAACAAGCCTCTCCCCTGCATAAGAGTTTTGACAAAATCCAGAAACTATTTTCTGGCAACCAAGGACCCTCTAAATGGGGTTTCCTTTGTCGTATCCTTTCACTTACAATTTTTCTTATACTTGCGCCCCAATATACCCCAACACCCTATCCTAACCCTTATAGGCTCTAAGGACTCACATTTTAAGGCCTTTGGGCCCAAAGACCATACTATGTAAGTGGGCTATTTGGAGCCTTAGGGTAATCAAGGGAAGTCGGGAAGTCCCAGGTTGAGGAAGTACCGGGGTTCGGGCTCAGGATTTGGGGTTTCGTAGGTTGCCTTTCGCTGTCATACTGTTGATGATCTAAATCCTGCATGGCCCAGAATACGGAATCTACCATAATTCCCATATATTCCTCATCATGGGTAATGCAGGGTTTATATCATCAACCGTATCTGTGGAGGCGGGGAGGGGGGCCGGGTTCAAAAACGACAAGGTCAGTGAGTCTGCACGGGCTTGCAATGATGTTGTGGTGCCGTTTGCTGTTATGCTGATGCGTTCTTGCGATCTGAAGGAACTGACCATGACCTTCTGATGCCGAACCTACCCACAGTGGTAGATCCTTTGCAGGATTCAGATGTGCTTCCTCGATGGGTTTGTTCGGTGAGTTTATCCATAACAACCCCCGACACCCTAGAGCACAACGCAATGTTTGGGCGTAAGTGGTGCGATAGCGGTGCTTTCATAATCAGAACAGGTTTGTCCGGGGCAGGGGCTGAATGCTAAACCATTCTAAGATACTTCTAAGAAACAGCAAGAACAAGTATAACGGTCCTGACCTGTGATTCTTCTCAAATCCAAGATCACTCATTCTGGAAATTTAGGGTTCTGTCCTGCAAAAAGCCCTGGCCGTGAGCCCCAAACGAAACTCAACACAACGACTTCGAATCCACTTTTTCAAAAGCCCTAAACCCTAAACTCCTAAACCCTTAAATCTTAAACCCCTAAACCCCTGAAGCCTCAACCCTGAACGGTACATATGGGTGGTTGTCAAAATTATGGTCCCTTTTTTGGGGGTCCCTATTATAGTACGGCACCTAATATTTAGGATACCCAAAAAGGGACCCTAAATTTTTACAACTACCCATATGAGCCGTGCAAGAACCAAGGCCCTGGCCCAGAAACTGGGTGACGGCAAAGGTCAAGTACGCACCTGACGATCCCAGAGATTCCCCTTAGGCTCTAAGGACTCATCTTTTAAGGCTTTTGGGCCCGAAGACCATGCTATATAAGGCTTTTGGGCTATTTTGAGCCTTAGGGTTCCAATATCCTTTAATTAATCATGAAGGAATATACCTTAAATTATAGTAGGGTTCCCTAAAATGATTTAAGGAAATCTTCCTGAATTAAAGGACTGACGCAACTGTCAGCGGCAATGTACTCACGGCCCTCACACCGAACCTTCAAACTGAATCTCAAAAATTGACCCCAAAGCAAAGCCATCCCTGAACACTACTTATAGCCTCCATTGTAGTTCCTTTTTTTGGTTAACCAAAATCTCTATTATAGGGCCCTAACCATAAAACTGGTTAACCAAAACAAGGAACTACAATGGAGGCTATAGGTACCCAAAGGCTCCTGAGCACCTATATGGCAGAATGTAAGGTTTCTATATTGGGGATTACTTTTATGATTTGTGGAAGTGACCTCTGCAAAAGTACCTAGGACCCTTTGGGCTATAGCACGCCAACAGGACAGGGTCCTGTAAACACGGCTTCGATGAAAACTTGGCCCCATGATCCTAAACCCTAAACCGTTCCGCGCGCCTAAGCACATTCCAGCAAGCTCGTAGTCCGGAAATCTGCGAGCATAGAAGATTTGTTTGGAGATGTTTGGAGTTGTTGGGTACAAGGATTTAGGGTTCAGGGGTGTAGAGGTTTCGGGTTTAGGGGTTTCGGGTTTAGGGGTTTAGGGTTCAGGGGTTTAGGTGGTTAAGAGTTTAGGGCTTCAGTGTTTAGCGGTTTAGGGTTTAGGCCTCGACGACAATAACCAATGTCCCCCGGATTGCGCAACTGTGCTTCAACTAGTGAAGGTTTGCTCTACGGTAGGTTGAACACACCAGCGGACCCATGTTCTCGCGCGCATCCTCCAGAGAAGCCCTGCGAACAGTTCGTCACCAAATCCAAAACTGAAGCCTGTCAACACTGTTTAGTGTTTAGGGTTGAGGGCTTTCCACTGCTTTCCACGTCCGTGCTAAGCCCTCAAACGGAAGCCCGAAGCCACGCGACCCGAACGTTATGCAACGTTCTGATAGCGGAGGTCTATATATAGGGTTTACAGAGTAGGGCCTGGGGTTTATGTAGGGGGTTTAGGATTAAGGGACATTCTCGAAACGGAGGTCTACTCTGGTATGGGTCCTGCAAGATCGTTGATTCTGCATTGGTCTTCCCTGCGGATCCCCGTCGACAACATGTCAATGTAATCTGTCGAAAGCAATACCGCAAAGAAGCTAGGATACCCGGTAACCTAAGAATAAAAAGGCCTCTCTTTTTGGTGTTGGGTAACTTTATAAGGAACCTAGGACTACAAAAAGGGAATAAGGGTACTACTGGGCATCCTAGGAAGCCAGGGGAGCTGACTCCAGTGGTGTGACTTCGTCCGAACTTCTGTCGCGATGACATCCACAGCTGTGTGCAAATCGCTGTTCAGTTGCGCCCACTCAGGGGGATCATGACCGAGACCAGCTGCGCAAGCGACAAAGAAGCTGCAGGCAGTGGCCATGATTCCTTGCAGAAAGCGTGAAAAGCCGGTTGCGCACTCCGGGGCACGCCGCCCACTGAGAGGGCAACCTGGATTGCCCCATGCATGATAGGGGCAAGCTTCGCCCCACGTCGACAGGTCATCGACAACGACGCAAAGCAACAGGAAGAGTTTCAAGTAACTCCAGAAATAACGAGATGTCCAAGCTCCGAGCCTGCAGCCTTCAATGCTTTGTGGTCGCCATCACTCAGTTGAGCCTTGTTCACGACCAGTGCCCAGACTGATGCTCATATCCCATAGAATATTTCAGAACAGACTTCCAACCCCCTTTTCTAATCAGGCATTAATGGGCCGAATGCTTGACCACCCACGATCTGTGGGAGTGTGCGATTAAAGATAGAACACGATGAGGAACCTTCAAAGTCACGGGGCACATGCTTGAGTACCACTCCCTGCGAGAAGAGAACAACGACCCATTGCGAACTCGTCAGAGAAGTCACTCCGCAAGCAAATGAACCATCGCGGACTCAGAAAATTTGTGAACCCTAAACCCCAAACCCTAGTACTTGTCACACAGACCCCCAAGCAGGGACCCGCGAGGATCATAAACAGGCACCCCTCAAAGGACCATGGAGAAGGTTTACAGAAAGCAGCTGAACATGTACATGTGTTTTGGGTTGGGTACGACCCCCATGCAGTAACAGTCTATAATAGGGCTACTATTAATGTCCTAACATATCTATACTATGAATATCATCCAACTGTTACTGAATGGGGGCAGTTCCCAAGTTTTGGGGCTACTGCGGTTGATGATAAAAATCCTGCATTACCTTAAGGATCCTAGACTATGGGAATTACGGCATATTCCTTGTTATGGGTAATGCAGGATTTATATCATCAACCGTGCTGAAGGAGCCCCTAAGTCAGCCATTAAGGGATCCTTAGAGGAGCCTGTAAAAAGGAACCCTCAGAGGAACCCTTAACGAAACCCTGAAAGGAAACCCTGCACCCTGAGCACGAGATTCTCAACCCCCTAAGCCCTATACACCTAAATTCTAAATACCTAAATACTTCTGAACCCTGAACTCCTAAACCTCAAACCGCTAACGCCCAAATCCCAACACCCTACACCCCGAACCCGCCGGAGTCCTTGCAAGATCTTTCGACTTGCAGAAGCAACAGCTCAATCCGGCACCGGCCTAGCTTGGGTTTAGATGGCTTTAATCGCGTGCCTTTAACTTACAGCTTCCTCTAACGAGCTCTATACGGGTGAATGTAAAGTTTAGCATAGGGGCTGTGAAGAACTAGAATGAGGATTTAGTGTTATAAGGATTACTGGGGTTTAGGGTTGAGTAGTGCGTAGGAGCTCAGATTCTACGGCTTAAACAGGTTTGGGGTTTATGGGTTTAGGAGTGGCTTTTTGGGTTTACGGCCTGGCTTAGCTTCCTTCATGATTCAAAAGTATCGGGTTTCGAATTAAACTAAGCACGGCAGAGGGGGTCGAATGATAGGATTGTTAAGTGTTCAGACTTGGTTAAGTATTCAAATTCCTGTAATGACTTCTGGGTCTTAGTGCGGCAGGCGTTGGGGTTCAGGTCCTTTGTGTTGAAGGGGAGTGGCTTCTCCTTGGAAATCTAAGAAGTTAACGCTTGCGTGCGCAAGTTGGGGCCTCCAAGATTTATATCCAGCGCAACCAGCACTCGCTTCCTGAGTATTCACTTTAAAAATACGGTAAACCTATAGTCTCCATTGTAGTTCTTTTTTTTGGTTAACCAAAATCTCTATTATAGGGCCCTAACCATGAAACTGGTTAACCAAAAAAAGGAACTACAATGGAGACTATAGGTATATCCTTTTTTCTACTATTCGAGTTTAATGAGTGGACCCTCAAATCAAAAGGGCAAAAGGGTACTACCCATGAAACTAGAGCAGGATCTGGGAAGCTTCAGTTTGAGGTTCAGGGTCCTGCATGTACGTCGGGGCTAGGAAGGACAGACACATCGACGGCATCCGGAAGCAGTTCGTGTGAGACTCGACATCCATTGAACCCCTCCACGACCAGAACGGCACAATCTTGAAGTTTGAATCTGTACCAATTCATTGGGGCTAAGTCTTGCAAAAACTCATTGTAGTCATCCCCTCCAAAACCGCCGCAAAACCTAAGCTGTGTGGTTCTCCAAAACGAAATGGTGAAGCTTTGGGCTACGATGGAGAACAATACCAGTGTATCGAGGCTACATGTCACCTCTGCATCTATATACTAACAAACAAGTCCCGAAGAACGAAACCTGCACACGTGGCTCCAACCTAGTGCATCTTTGTGGCAGCCCACTTGCTCCCTAAACTCTGAACCTTCCTTTGCTCCAACTAACTAGCATGGCCTTCGCAGCTGCATTTTTGCATCGTGCGGTCTTTCTTCTGTCTTCGAAGCAGGGTGATGGTTATAATAGCTTCACACAATCCCGGGACCCGGGAACTGTAAGCCTGTTCTCATCTCGGAACCGCCTATCTTCTTCCCTGCACGCCCCAACAAGCCCTCAACTTGACCCATGAGCCCTATGCCCCCCACACTGAAACCTAAAACCCTAAACCGACAACCCTTAGGCTCAAGAACCTTAAAGCATTTCTAGGCTCCACACAAGCACTCCGAGCACAACGGAGCCAGCCAGCACCAGGCCTCGCTTTGATACTTTCTTGCCCCATGGAGACCCATACCTCCACAACCTCACATCTTATCCTGACAGCACATACTCGTTCATCTAGGGTTTCGGGTTGGGTTCCCGTAAGTCTAGTACTCGCGATTGCTATCATATGTAGCATACCATCATCATTTTGGACATTATGGTTTGGGCCCAAGACTAGGAGGTGTTTTTACAGCCTTTGAACAAAATCGCAGGTAAGATCCTCTTAAGCCCATCTCAAATGCCCCAAAGCCCTACCCAGTAGCCCCCGTAGGACCCAAAAAAACGACGTCCCTGGAAGCCTCGGGTCCCTCATCTGTGGTGGAGAACTGCTCGTGACGGTGTCGGTTTAGGGTTTAGGGTTTAGGGTTTAGGGAATAAGGATCCTCTACTATTTAGGGTACTATAGATCGATACCCCCCCAAAAACGGAACCCCAAGGTAGATCCCTTTAAGGAACCCTAGGGATCCCTTTAAGGAACCCCAGGTCTAGGGAACCCCCGAGGTAGATCCCTTTAAGGAACCCGCTAAGTCGCTTGAACTTCGGATCCGAGGTTCGGCGAGGGGTGTATTTTTTGAGCGGCTTAGGGCTTTTTGGGTTTAGGGTTTTTGGGTTTAGGGTCTTCGGGTTTTAGGGTTTATAGGGTTTAGCGTTTTAGGATTTTAGGGTTGAGGGTTTCGGGTTTAGGTGTTGGGTTCGGAGTCTAAGAATTAATCTAATATAGGGGCCTTAATAATTAGAACGGGGTTCTGGGGCCCGTGATACGATAACCATGATAGACTGAACGGCTTAGGGTTTGGGGTTTAGGAGTTGGGTTCGGACTGTAGGGATATCAGATCAGGGCCTTGGGTTTAGGGTTTGTCTAGTGTTTATTACAGGGGCCTTAAGAATTAGAATAGGGTTTTGGGGCCCATTATAACTGTACTCACAACAATTCAGCAAAAATACGTAGTATAAGATAATTATTCAGGCCCCATCAGTCGGTGCTAGGGTTAAGGGCTGAGCTGCCTTTTTCAGCTGCAAGAGGTGAGTCTGCATTAGCTCATTAGCCTCTCTCCTAGGTAGTCCTCGCAAATGCTGGCCCTCTAAGCCCTCTGCAAAGCATTCACAGATAGGATCCTCTTAAACCCGATTCAACGGCAGCAATTGCCTCAGTGGGCTATCTGGTCACACTTCTCCTGCTTCTTCATGCCTTAATTAACCTTGAACCCTAACCAGTAATTGTAAACTCCCAGTCCTGAAACCCCACAGCCCGACACGACAAGCCCCGAGCCCGATTTCGGGAGACTGCAACCGCAGAACACAGCAAGACGCTTGAAAAAAACACACTGGGACTGACATCGCTCAGAGAGTGGAGGAACACTTTCTGACTTACATCCATTTTGCCTACATGGTGAGCTACTTCCTTTGGGCCCCCTTATAAAGCCATGTAGCAGTGCAGCATAAACCTCAAGGCATCCAGAGTACTGGCACCAAAACTTACCCGAACTTCAGAGACCATGCTCAGCAGCACACCGAAGTGGCCAAGGATGGGAATACTGATTAGCCTGGCCACGAGATGGTGGGTGTGGTACAAGAGTCGGGTTTTGTCTCTGGCAGGCAGACGTTCGCTGTAATGTACCCCAAACCCGTATTCGACATACGAAAGCCCCACTGTGAGGAGTTTGGGGGTTTGAGGTTGAGGGTACCCAAGAGCTCCATTAACACACGGAACTCAAGATCTATAGGGTTTTCTGGAAACGCACGTATATAGGTATCCTAAAACGTACTGAATGCCCGGAATGTAGGGTTTGGGATTCGGAGTTCAGGGTTACAGGCACCATGGGCACCCCTGAGAGAAATCCCCGACGCATCGGCGCAGTCAGATGCTGGTTCATGTACCACGCGCAGCAAAATTAAGCACCAACTTTGACTTTAACTGAACTTGAACTCACTCCTCTATCGGCGTACTGGGTAAGTTGTAATTAGCTTGTTGAACTCCAAACCCTAGAAGGCCCTAGAGCCTGAACAAAGCCAAAACCCACCCCAAACCCTGGAGGCTAAAGCATAAACCTGAACAATGAGCCCAGAAAGCCTTGACCCTACACCGCACAACAACCCAGCAGCCTGAACCGAAATCGCGACCCTACCTCCTGAACGTGTATCAGACTCTAAACCCGAAACCCTAATGCTAAACCGAACCCTAAATCCTAAACCCTAAGCCGAGACCCATCGTTGGCTCAATTCGAACGCGAGGCGCCTTGGCTCCTCCTCGTGCAAGTGATGCGTCAACCTGGCTGTCAAAACAAGCCTAGGGTCCCTTTTGAGTTTATATAGGGTCTATCAGGCTTATAAGATTTATGGTTTCTAGTTTATACGTAATTATAAGGTTTAGGGTTTAGGGTTCGGGTGTATATCGCGTGTATAGGGTTTATGGGGCTTAAAGGGATTATCGGCTTCTGGGATTTACAAGCCCAGCGATCTTGAAAGCCTGGTACATGTTATAGGGTTCATTTTTAGGGCTTCTAGGGTTTAAGTGCCCAGTGATCTTGAAAGCCTGGTAAGCCGCCTGTCCTAAAAGCCCCAAGCCCTGTACCAAAAACTGTGCGTCGCTCCCCTTCCTAAAACTCGTATTTTATACCCCAGAACCCTCGAAAAGGGTAGTAGTCGTCAATCTCGTCGCCGGCAAGAATCGAAGTATCCCTCCAATCACCCGAAAAAGAACCGAGCTTGGCTCTAGGAGTAAACATCTGCCGGAGCACGTCGAGAAGAGCACAATGGCCACGGCGTCGTTGAGGACGGACTCGCCTCTCTTCTAGAAAGCGAAAGAGAAGCAACTGGTTTTGGGCTCGGTCCACTCTAAATGGTTTGACATGCCGACTCTGGCCAATAACCCTGAACCCAAAAAGAGCTCGATGAGTGGGTCGTCTAGACCTGAATCCTGAAAACCCTACTTGTTTGGTCTGGGGGTTCCTTGTTGGTCTGATCCTGACAAGGTAGGTTTGTTGGGCTTCTGATGGTCCTGAGAAGAAAACACAAAAGACTCCAGGGAGGAGAAGTGATTCCCTGCCTTTGCTTTCGGAACTTGACTTGAAGGACTCGGGTTCTGCCGTGGGCACCGCATGGCAACAGGAGTTCATTATGGGGCTCCCGTTAAGCTTAAGCTTTCAATCTGAACCCCTGGCTCTTCCTGCTATTTCGGAAGCACTTGGGGGAGGTCTGGGGTGCGTTGAGGGTTCATTGCTTCAGGGCTCACGGATTTAGGTTTTGGGGTTGAGAGCTCCGGGGTTTAAGGTTGGTTTAGGGCGTCAGGGCGCTAATTTTAAAAGCCAATGTCAACAAGAAGGTATAAGCCCCTCAGACCCAGCAAAAAAAGGCAAGTATGCCGAGTATCCCCATGGTTTACATTATAACAGAAAAGGACAACTAAATAATTAATGAACTAATTCCTGAGGAGAGTCCGGTAGAACCGACCTTAAATCCCAAGCAACTTCCGGTAGGCGTCGGATCTCAAGCCTTACTTGGAGGCCCTGTTGACTTAGTAAGTCTACTTAGTATCCCCTAGAAACCCTATTTATAATCCCCATAACCCACCTTACTAACCCTACTTACTAAGTCAAAAGGGCCTCCAAGTAAGGACCTAATGACCCCCTTGCAACTACTAAGTATCCTAAATATCTGAAGACCGTGGCTACTATTTGCTTAAGAAACACCCAAAAAATAGAAATAATAATCCCTATATTACCCCCATAAGGAATATATTCTTTATTTTTTGGGGGTTCTTAAGCAAATAGTAGGTGCACAAAGGGGAGCTTTGGAGGCCCATAGATCCCAAACCGCAGACTCAGCACAACTGGGGATGCGTCCGTTGATCAGCGAGTGCAGCAGTGGGTCAGTTCGGAACCTGCTGAGATTCGACTCCGCAGGGCCCTTTAATAGAGTCCTCATGGCCCTTAATTGTGGGGATTTGAGGCATAATGGAGGGTGGTTGGGGGGTCTCGGAAGGGAGTCTACATGTTGGGCGATTCCCGGTTCTAACTCCTATAATGCTCAGTATTCGGTGCTCTGCGACAGAGCCTGCTTTCGATTTGTGGTCTCGCGCAGGCCAGGATCGTGCAATAAAACCTGAACAACATCTCGATCATAAATTCCAGACCTAACCCGAAGTCTGAACCCTAGCTCTTGCTGTGCGGCCAACGTCCATTCTTTCAAGCGGTTCCGAGGTTCCTAGGGTTCCCAGGAGTGCACGCCTGTAAACACTGCTCTGATAGCACGCTTGAGTGGTTCGGGGCGAACGTGCAACCCGAGCTAGGTTAACAAAAAAACGGCAGCATTCCGTTGTTTCCGTCCCTCACGATTATGACAGTAATAACAAAGTGGCTTCACTATTCGGTAGAAAACAATCCAGGGATCTAAATTCTAGAACTTCCTGCCCCCACTCCCAAGCAAGCACATAAGCGAAAGCCACGCTGGTGCAAATACACAAATCGGCGACCCTCACCATTCCCGAGACCCTGAAACCCTAAACCCTCAAACCCCGACCCCTGAACTCTATCTACCCCACCTTAAAACTTAAATGATCGTGCATCTCGCATACGCCTGCTGCTTCCGAAGAGGGCGATCGTGGCTACAGGATCGGTCGCGGAGATGAGTGCGCCTTGGGATTTAGGTTGTGAGAACTCATACGGTTAGTTCTTTAAATCAGGGCCCGGTTTTAGGTTCGAATGTTACGGCACTCTCATCAGAAGGAACCTAACTACATGGGATCCTGATTTAGAAAACTACCCCATGCTTCAGAGCCTTTGGCCTGAAAGTCTGCAAACTTATGGCTGATGTTTTAAACCCAGCATTACCTTCAGGACCTTAAACTATGGGAATGATGGTATATCGGAATAATGGTATATTCCCTATTCTTCGTAATGCGCGATTCATGTCATCAACAGTGTGTGGCTGGCTCGGCTATCGGCAGCTCAAGGCAACTTCGACTTTTTAAAGTTGCCCAAATTCTTCCCACAATGGATAGGAAACCGGGTTACGAAGAAGAGGAACCAAGCCTCAACCACCCGATGGTAAAATCCTTCCACCCCTGCCTCCAGGCCAAATCCGAGCCAAATTTCTGCAGAAACGACTTGCCCAGAGACTCCAATATCCCTTAATTAAGGAATATACCTTAAATTATAGTAGGATTCCTTATATGATTTAAGGAATATTCCTTAATTAAGGGATATTGGAGTCTCTGGGTGCGCAGCAAACCATAGACCCAATCAAACTTGTTTAAATCGTTTTCAAACCTACTGCTACCCGTTTCCATACATCCAGGATCCTGAAGCATTCAAGGGGGTCCAGAGCCACCATGCCTTCTACCGCTTTACCCTGAACCCTGTCAGGGTCCAGGGTACAAAGGGTCCGGGGCGTAAGGGTTTTTTGGCTTAGGGCTCAACCGGCTGAGGGTGTTCGGCGGGGTTTAATGGTTTGTTGGGTGGTGGTTTCGGTCTTTGGCCGGTGTCTAGGGTCCAGGCTTTGACGCTTCAGAGCTTCAGGGTTCGATGGTTTAGGGGTTACTTACCTTAACCCCATACCCCGAACAACCTACCATGTTGAGGACTTATGTAAGCAAACCATAAGAAGGAGCCCTGAAACTGTGGGTGCTCTGGGGTTAAGGTAGGGTTCGTGGCCGAGGCCCTACATTGCAAGCCCCACGTCACAAGGACAAGTCTGAGGGCTATTGTTCTCCTGAAGGCTCCAAGCACCCACATAGTATGGTTTAGGGTTTAGGGTTTCGTATTTTTTGTCTGAACCTTTATCCCCTCGCGATGGCTAAGGGTTTAGCGCTTGTAGGGTTTAGGGTCTCCTATATAGGTACATGGAGCCTTGGGGTCTGAGTAGCTGGCCGAACAAGTGGCAATAGATGGGCAAAAGAGGTGTGTCCGAGAGCCTCAATGCAGCAGACGCTTCTTGGATTTCGTTAAAGGCTTTCCCAAACGGACCAAATACCAACTTCGTACGTACTTTGTACAAAGTTGCATTTCCGAAGTGTGTACTGTACTATACCATTACTTGTACCCTTTGGGTTTCCGTAGTTTTGAAAGGTTCTAAGGGGTTCAAGATCATGTTGCTTAAGGGGTGCAAGCTACGGTTCAGAGGCTTTTGTTACCAGTGGTACCCCCTCATACTAACACCCCACCTAGGCAGTCACCAGTACTAAAGAGGAGCCCTAGATGCTCTCGGCAAATTCGCAAGCTGTACTGCATCTGCGTTGGGGTGCACAGCTAAACTCCTAAAACCCTAAAATACAAACCCCTCGCATCCCAAACACGCAAACCCTAAACCTAAACTCTAGCTCTATGTCTGGTTACCTACTTTCCACGGAAATATCCAAGCACTGATTAATGACTAGGATGTCTGCCTAGTTATGCACCACAAAGGATATGCGGAAGTCCTGAGCGATCAGCCTGCTAATTGAGTGCTTCTGCAACCGACTGACAAACCCTGGGCCATAGGTTCCCTACTATGCCGACCCCATGAGTATGGTACCCCCCAGAGCTCGAACCAAACTCGGGTGTTTCAGCAATGACGCCCTTCTGAAGTCTTCCTATTAATTACTGTGTTAGGACACCTTTCGGAAGCTTCCATTTCCTGTAATTCCCTGATGGGCTTTGGTCAACAGCCACGAAACAGAAACTTTGAAAGACGTACGGTTTTTGCAACAGATGCCGAAACATGGGGTCCTGGCTGCTTAGGTATCCGGGTTCAGGGCACTACGCTGTACGTCAGTTTTCAGGGAATATACATGGTCATTATAGGTAGCTGGAGGACGAGGATAGCTGCTGAGAGAGCAAGACCCTCATCTCACCAGCCCGTAGGCCATAGATCTGAAGCCT
The DNA here is from genome assembly GCA_905221615.1 of Symbiodinium sp. CCMP2592. Taxonomy (NCBI): domain Eukaryota; class Dinophyceae; order Suessiales; family Symbiodiniaceae; genus Symbiodinium; species Symbiodinium sp. CCMP2592. The sequence goes on from CAJNDT010005858.1 coordinate 946,769, forward strand.
TTAACTTGATTGGAGTGCATCGGCATAAAGAACCTAGCTTTTCAGCTTCACAGGAAGGTCTAAGCACCGAGAAGGATTGCAAGCTTGCAAACGCAACACTATCATTACAAGTAGTGCGACAAGAATGGCTGCTTACGTGCTATTGTTGGTACTATTATTCGGTAAACTTGTGATTGGTCCTTAGCCGAAATAAACCAGCTGTGGCTTAGCTGACGACCCGATCCACTGGGTCTCTGCAGCCCAGCGCATGCTCGCGCTGACGACCTCTTGCTTAGGTTTCTATGACTTTTTCAAACAGTGTGTCGGTTTTCGGTCCGGGGGGTCGGTGGGATTGGGGTTGAAGATTAGGATTCGAAAATTTCGGGCTTAGGGAAGAGGAGAGTTGTGGGGCTTGGGCCTTAAATGGTGTTAATTACGTGTTTTGAGCTTAAGACTCGGATTGGTAGAGCTTCTGCCGTCGGGTAAGTTAGATGCTTCCGAGTAGGTCGTTGCCGTCCGTGTACAATGCACTTTGCTGGGGTTGTGCATTCCGGATGCCTGCTTGACCCTCTGCGTCTTCTGGTCACCTTCTCCTGCTGCATCTCTTTCGCCACACGCTTGCGTCGGAATATGTGTAGCAACATCGCAAAAAACCCCCAGACCCTGAAGCCTTTAACACTTGTGCAAGGCCGGTGGTTGCGGCTTCGACAGATTGCCTAGCCTCCAAGGGTCGACATTTGCAGCCGGCAGTCCAAACATGTCCTCTGATGACCCTGGGTTTAGGGTACGTCCGGCCATGCAGTTTCAAGGTAATCGGCGTTCCAGCAGCGAGTTGTGTAGTGCTCAAAACTTGACGGTGCAGGCCGCCAATGTTACCGGAGGCTCTAAAATGCGTAATTACATGCTAAAGGTTACCTCTGTTCAGGATCCAATATTATTCATGTACTGACCCATGGCCCCTGAATACGGAAGATTTAGCAGCATGGGATCTTCCAGAAGAGGTCATTCATGGCAGGCCATGCTTGGGTTTACAAAGGTTTCGGGATTGGTTTGGGGCTTATGTAGTTACAAAATAACCTTCCCTCACTTCCCTCACTAGCAACGGCAGAATCAGCAACTCTTTAGCAGGGACGGCTGCAGCCTTGACTTAGGGTTTACAACTCATGCTGCAAAAAAAAATACAGAAAAGCTAGGCCCAAAGCCCTTAGCAGGCCGCGGTAGCTTAAAAATTTCAAAAATATGATTCAAGACCCGTTTCGGAGCCAAACATCATGGGCTCCCGGCCCAAGTGCTGACCAAGGTCCCGACCTCAGCGACGAATTTTCTGAGTTTTATTAAGCGACCTGAGAAACAACATGAAGAAAGAGCTGTTTTCAGAAACCCCTCGAAGTTTTATTGTGTAACAAACGAAAGCTCTCAAGAGCAGCGATGTTTAGGGCTGGTCAAGTTTCGGGGCGGTGGCGCTTGGGGGGCTTAGGTTCAGGAGCGTAGACGATGGCTTACGCTAAAGCCAACGGGGTTTTGGGGATGGGGGATCGAGATGGAAGAATTGAAGGTTGACCTGTGAAACTAGAGCAACTGCAGGAGGACAAAATTAGGCCAGTTGATCTAGCATCAAGCTTACAACCAAGGGTCCAAAGGACCCAATAATCAGGCACTCGGTTTTAGGATAGTAGTTACGTAGGTTAGGATTTGGGAAAGTATATGATTATTAGGTACTTGGACCCTTGGGGTACAACCCACAACAACTTTCGATAGTCATCATTTTGATCTGGATTAGGGTCACACGGCCCTACAGTCTCCACTGTAGTTCCTTTATTTGGTTAACCAGAATCTCTATTATAGGGTCCTAACCATAAAGCTGGCTAACCGAAATATGAACTACAATGGAGATTTTAGGTATTTGCTAGATGATCACGGCAAGCAATGAGAAGGGTGATAATACAGGTAAATACCCTCATGCACTTCACTGTTTCCCAAGTAACTACTTATACCTGTCACATATCCATAATTGCAAACTCCGCTGATGATTTGAGTACTATAGAGCTAAACCCAGTCTCAATTGCCATTCCTTTTTGTTAGTTAACCCACAACAAACTGCGATGGAGGCTTTAGGTAAGCTCTCCGAGAAAACAAAAGAAGGGTGGTTTCGGACCTGTGTAGGCCCAGCGCTACCCGACACTAATCGTGGCATAAAGCCTAAACCCTGGACCCTAAATCCCTAAACCATAAACCCTAGACCCTAATCCCTAGACCCTGAACCCTGAACGCAAAATCGGCATGCATCTCAGGAGGAAGCAATGGCGAATGCCAGGATAGATCCTCGCCGGCTAAAGCCGGAGGCTCGGGCTCGGGGGGGGCTCTGGGATTCAGGGTTTAGGGTTAGGGGTTTAGGGTTCAGGGTTCGGGGTGTAGCGTTTAGGGGTTAGGGTACGGCTAGGGTTTAGGGTCTAGGGTTCAGGGTCTAGGGTTTAGGGTCTAGGGTTTAGGGGTCAGGGTTTAGGGGTATAGGTAGGGTCTAGGGTTACCTTCCAGGAAAAATTCCCCCCCTAATCCTAAACCCAAGCCACTTTCAAGTTCCCGCACACGAGATCTCCTGAGCCCTTAGTCCCTCGAACCATAGGGGCCTCGAGAATGAGACTGCAAGAGGATAGCATGTGGAAGTGTTCCGACCCCGATACTATGCTCAAACGCCCCTGAAGCCCTACAAACGACACCTTCACAACCAGAAACCCTAAAAAGCTGACAGCCCTAAACCCTTCAAACCCTGATCCCTACACTTCGAAACCCTTGCCGCCCTAAGCCCTAGACCCTATGGAGCCCAAAACTCTAAATCCTTTAAGATCTCAGGCTCGGTCCTAAGTTGTCCACGAAGAGCTGAGTTTTCAAAGACCTGTAGCTGGGCTGTTCTTGAAGCAGTCTACCCAGTGGTTTTGAGGGCTCCATGGCTCTTTAGCTCCTTATCTAATAGGGATTGTCATCATCCCTGGCTCCTTAGCTCCTCCAATATCAGTGGTTAGCAGTTGAAGGCTTACTGATTTTTTTGCGAGCGCAGGGAGTGCAGAATACCGTTTGGTAGGGTTTCCGGGGGTTCTAAGATACAAAATTTCAAAAAGCTACTAGCTAGCTGCGCTTTCCTCGGCGCAGAAGCATAAGTTCATGATCAAGTGCCCCAGGAAAGCTAAGGTTTAGGGCTTAGGGTTGCAGGGTTTAGTTAATGTCGGGCTAAGAGCTATGCGTTTAGGGGCGTACGGCGTAGGGGCATCTACACGTTTGGGTATGTCTTGTTTCCACTGTGGGGGCCTTGTTGGTGACCACTGTGAAAGGTTCGATTGGGTGTCAGAATACCAAACCCTACGGCCCTGAATCCCCAAAAAAACGATCCTTGTTTCCTAAATCCTGCAACCTACTGTACACCCTAATCCCTAGAAGCCCTAGAACCCTAGAGTGTTGACAAATGAGTGAGTGCTACAGACAGCAACTCCTCATGTGCATGGACCTTGGCTTGGAGAGGCTCCTATCCGAAATCCTGGGCGGAATTGCTTGTCGCATAGAGCTTGTTCAGGCTTTACAAGAAAATGTGCTCCAGGCTTTGTAGAGTCCTTTAGAATTCTGTTTCGGCTTTCTGCTTGAGATCAAGGATCGTTAGGTGGTACTTTTCAGCTTCGCATGTAGATTCAAGGGCCGCTTGAGGAGTGGATCGCGAAAGCGCATCATTCAAAACTTTGTTTTATCAGACCCTAAGCTGCAAGATAACCGGATGCCTACCCAGACCCCTCAAAGTATTTAAACAAATAGCCTGTTTTATAGGTGTCGCGCTCTTTTTTGTAGCTACTTTTGGGTTTTACGTGGATTTCGCAACCCGTGCATCCCTGCACCCTGAACTTGAACCCTACCTATAGTCTCCATTGTAGTTCCTTTTTTGGTTAACCAAAATCTCTACTATAGGGTCCTAACCATAAAACTGGTTAACCAAAAAATGGAACTACAATGGAGACTATAGGTATACCCAAAGAAGCCCTCCTCGAGACTCCTGAGTGCGGCACAGCCCAGCTTCTAGGATGATCGGAGGCAGCAACACCTGAGTCATTTTGTGCGCTTAGGGTTTAGGGGTTTAGGATTTGGGGTTGAAGGGTTTAGGGGCTTAGGGTTTAAGGCTTTAGGGGTTTAAGGGTTTAGGGTGCGATCTCTGACATCTTCCAGGCTAAAGGATGCTGAAACCCTTCACAGTCAACCCTAAACCCTAAACCTAAACCTGCCGTTTTCGACCTACCTTTTTCGCAGGGGCTAGCTACGCAGTACTGCTGAAGGCGCAGAGGTAAGGGCTGATAGGGTTTTTCGCATGCATGCTATGAGTCTGGACATTTTGTGAGTTTTAAGAACCCGGGCTCACGATGAATGCTTCCGATGCGCAGGATCTACGATATGGGAGTTTCCGAAAATAGGGGACACGAATATCGCACCCTAAATAGTAGGGTCCGTATTATAAGGACCCCAAAATGAGGTACCCGCCTATGTTCGGAAACTCCCGTCCGGTACCGCAGAAGTCTTCTGCAACTCCTTCCGAGGGCGTATCCCCACAAGCCAACCTCCGGACATGGCACGCGAACCGTCGAGTCCGAGTCTTCATCCCTGAGGGGTCCTAAGTACCTATACAGTGGGAATGTAGGGTTTCTGTATAAGGGGCTACGATTATGATTTGGGGATGTATCCCCCATAAAAGTACCTAGGACCGTTTAAGCATGTCATCCTGAAGGTCTGAAACCCGGCTTAACAGACAATTAACACATTAGCTTTCAACTGAGGCCATGACGTAGAAGAAGAGGGCGCCCCTGCCAGTTTGAAACGGTCTTGGCAAAGCTTGTCTCTAAGCTAAGCCCGTGACTCAGGCAGTGCAACCCCAGACTGTTGGACGCCAAATCGGGCACGGTAAGATTTATAGAACCCTGCGCCGTGCCTGAAATTCAGTAGCGCTTCCTCTTGCTGCAGTTGGAAAACCTTGCCAGGCGGTTGTGACGATTGCATTTTGTACGAAGGCTGTGATGACGGTTGTGATGTTGAGGGTGTTACCCATGGCCAAGGCGATGACAACTAACAAGACCACGATGACGATGATGATGATGATGATGATAATGATGATGATGGTGATGACAATGATGATGATGGTGTTGATGATGATGACGATTATGATGATGATGGTGACAGTGATGATGATGCTGATGAGGCATCACGCTTTGGACTTGCTTGTGTCTCCCTTAGGCCAAGCATTCAACCGTCACGCGAAGGTCTAGCCTCTGAAGAACAGCTCGACCAATCCGAAACTCGTACGTAGATCCAATAGCCCAACTTAACAAAAACCCTATAATTACCCTAAATCCGCAACCCTGAACCCTAACTTTAAACCCTAAATCCTAATTCCCCCAACCCTTCCCACGTCAACCCCCCCCCCCCCCCAAAGAAACCACTGCGGGCCGAACCCGAACGGCGCAGCCGACTACGAAGCCGAGAGACACCGCCTAGCGTTTTGGGTCGGTGGCGACTTCACAGCTTGAGGTGCTTCAGGGTTTAAGGGTTTAGGGGTTTAGGGTTTACGGGTTTAGGGTCTTTAGGGGTTTAGTGTTTAGGGTCAGGGTGTCCTTGATCTGAGTCTTGTTAGTGTGCCATTGTGGGATGACCTCCTTGATTTTCGCGGTATACTCTCTTCTTCGGCTGAACCTCGATCGTTGCCCATTTCGGGATCTGCGGATTTCGGAGTGAGGGAGTGAGGGTTGACGATGCGAATATGCATCTCAAAGTCTTTGCAAGAATCTTGCGAATCCAATCCCATTAGACTCTATAGCCACGCGCAGAATGCAAGTTTTAGGGGACCTTATTGACTATAGAATGTGGCCTGGGGGAATGCTATGCTAGAAATATCATAATCAAGAAAGAACCTGAACGAGTACTGATACAAATTATTCGGGCCTTTGCAATGCAGAATTCGCTTTCCCATCCGATATGGCAGGTACTTTAAGCTCTAGTCTACGGAAGAGCACATGAGCCTCACGCAACTCGTGCGATTCCATTTTGTGGCCAGACGACAATTGTAGCAGCATAGCAACACATGGGCAAAAACAACGACACAACTGGTTCTCGACGCAGTGAGTGAAGCACGGTGCCAACAAGGTCAAAACTAAACCCAGACAGAGCAGACTCCAAGAGGACCCGAAGTCCTAACCGAACCCCTCAACTCTAAGCACTATACTACTGCCCTACACGCTAAGAACCTTCAACCTTGAACCTAAAGCCCTGAACCCTCGAAGGAAACCTTCCAGAACCACTCGAAGAACGCGAGTCGCGGTTTTCTTGGGACCGGGCTGCGACGCTTTCAGGTATGTGTTTCAGCTTGTGCCTTGGCAAGGGATTACCGCTTTACGGTTTAGTGGTACACGCCATGCAAGGTTAAGGGTGGCACGGCGAAAGGCAGGGTCTGGAGTCTGGGGTTTAAGCTTAGAGGCTTTGGGCCTGCGGTTTAGGGCTGACACAGGGCACACAGCGGTGGTACCGCGTCGTGGTGATGTGCAAGTTTGACTCACTCCACAGGCGCAGAACGTCCCAAAACCCAAAAGCGTATAAACAGAGTGCTCGTTGGGCCCGCAAGCCTGAAAGCATTAGCGAAAAGGCTCTTTAGAAACTAGAACACTTGCAGATTCAACGAAACGGATTTTCGCAGACTGACTGTATGTGCTTTGCATGGAACCCTCTGTGGTCCATGAAACTCGAAAGGTATTTGTCCATGCGACAGCTCCAGTCAGAAGCCCTAAACTACGAAACCCAAGAACACAACTCAGAGACTCCAATATCCCTTAATTAAGGAAAAATCCTGACATTACAATAGGGATCCTTCTATAATTCAATAAAGGTGTTTTCCTTACCTAAGGGATGTTGGAGTCTCTGGGCAAGTTTCAGATGCAGGGGACCCACGGCCACCACAATCCTTGATTCCTCAAACAGCAAAACTGAAGAAACCATGCCTCAGCTTGATTTTCGAGCTCTCGCCAGATCCCTAATACGAGGTGCTTCCGAACCGTGAAAACCTACACCTTAGATAACCCTGAGTTAGAGGGACATCCGTGGTCTGCAGAAGCAGCAGCTCCAAAGCCAAAGCCCAAAAAAGCTCCTGAACACAGAGCCTACAAGCCTGGACCTCGCCTCTGTTATGGCTATGGCTGAAATGCCCACAACTAGCCCTAAACCCCAAACTTTACCTAACCATAAACCCGAACCCGTTTGCGAACCACAACGGCTCTTCGTCCCACCGGAATGCGATCCAAAGGCTCAGAGCTCGGATTCTCGACATCCAAGAGTAACGAGAGAACAATCGACAAGGTCACACGAAACGACGAAATGACAACCAAAAAGGGAAACGCCTGCAGGCTTCCTACATCCGCACGTTAATACAACTAGCTGCAATACGAGTGGATCACCTTAGCGAACTCGGTGCCCAAGTGCCCGATTCAGCTCCAGCCACCTCTTCCGTTCCGTGAGCCTAAACCCCAAAACGCTAGGCTGAACCCCAAATCCTGTCAGCTTTCTTTTCTCTCCTGCTTGCTGCTGGCAACTAGCGGTCGAATCCCTCGCAGCGGTTTGGAGTCGGAGCTGCATAGGTTCATCCCAAAGTGCCTAAGTCCAATTTAGGTTTAGAGCTTAGAGTGTGTGCCATTGACATTACCCGTGCTAGAGTATACTCTCCCACATGTACAAATACAATTTGTTTTCATTCAACATATCTACGGCATTGGCGCTTGGACTCGGTAAGTTTAAGTGTGTGCAGTTTGGGATGGAGGGCTTCTGCACGGCTTGGTATATGCATATATATATATATATCTGTATAGACATGCTCTGGGTTTAGGGCATAGGGTCTTGAGATGTGGTCCATGGAGTATTGGAATAGGCTTGTGTGTTAAGGTTCATGCATATGGAGCCCAGCTGTGAAACCTAGACACTCTTGACTTCCAATTTCAGCTGACAGAACCCTTTTCAACCTTCGGTCCTTGGCTGTTTTGCACCTAGACAGGCGAGAAGGACTAGCATGACAACGTCTTCATACTGATACCTGTATCAGGGTCCTGAACGATGAGACCAGTTAGGGTATCACCGGGGCTTGGTACTGTAAATATGCTCGGCGCATATACGAGGAAGTACTAATAAACTATTACAATTTACTCAAGCCCCTACAACAGTTCCGACTTTCGTCGTTTGAGACGCTGCCTTCCCCGCAGCCGATCCTTCCTGCTCAGTCGTCTGGCCAAGGACGTTCTGTTGAAGTTCGAGACCTTCGGCGTAACCGTTTACTCTGAGGGCTTCCTTACTACTGTTTAGTTTAGTCTTCAAGTCCCACTATGCAAAACAGCTAACCCAGGTAGAGCACAGACCGTAGGCGTCATACGGTAGACCCTAAACCCGGAACCATATTTACAATACGAGTCCTAAACACAAAAACCTGAACCTTATAATACAATCCTAAGTTCGTGGTCAAACTGCCTCTCTTGACTCCAACAATCCTCAACATCGTACGGACTATGCACTCCTAACAAAAAGGGAGCGTAATGATGATAACTGGCTTGTGGCTCCAATCGCCTATATACTATTTCCAGGGTTCTATGCTAGAGCCAGGGGGCCATCACCTATCGGGTTCCGGCTACAGGTCCGTGCCTTTAAGAAATGCTGTGCGCTGACCATGTGGGGAGATCAAAGTACTACACCTTCCTTAGTAGATGCTAACACGACTACTCGTTGAAGCATCCTGCATTTTCGCGCGCCGGGGCCAACCACAAACACAACTTAAAAACTAGTCTATACCGCCCTTGGAACCATAATAAAAAAGATAGTATTCTCTTGGGTTTTGTATGAACGAGAATTAAAAGAATAACCCCTAAGGAGACTATAGTAGTCTCAAAGCTGAACCCCTTGGCCTGGTCCAAGTGCATGGAGAGCTCCAGCGGCAGAGTGTGCATCCAGTTCGCCTGGTCCTGAGGAGCAAACTGACGAATGCAAGTTAATACTCTTATCTCTTTGGGAGTTTCCGGAAATAGGGGACCCCAAATATAGTACCCGAAATAGTAGGATCCTTGTCATAACCACCCCAAAATAAGATACCCCTAATTTCCGGAAACTCTCATATCTTTTAAGGGTTTAGAGTGCAAGTGTTTCAGGTCTAAGGTCTGGGGTCCTGCCTGCCTACCTGAATGCATCCATCCATCCATCCATCCATGCATCCATCCATCCATCCATCCATCCATCCATCCATTTATCCATGTAGCTGTTTATCCATTTATCCATCCATCCATCCATCTGTTTATCCATGTACCTGTTTATCCATTTATTCATGTATCCATTTTATCCATCCATCCATCAATCTACCTAGCTATGGGAAATCGACAATCGTAATTATACACAGGCTTAGGATGTCATAGGTTGGGGGATGTTGGCGGTACACAGGTTGCAGGGCTTATCAGGCTTCGTAGATTCAGGTTTTCCGATGTTTTAGCGTTGCAAATGCCCTAAACCCTAAACCCTGATCCGAGATCCGAGTGCCTCCGTGACGGCAGCAATATCAGAAATGAAGATCGCAGCACCACACGCAGCGGCTTCGGGATTCGGAGCTTGGGTTCGGAGGTTACTATAGGGGCCTAAACAGACTAACCGAAACTGTGTTGAGGCTCCTTATTATGAGTCTAGTAGAATGTGCTCCAAAACCCTATTCGAACTATTAAGGCCCATATTAGAGTACTCTTACAGTAGGCCTCAAAGTATCCCTCAAAGGAACCCTTTGAATAAGAATAAGGCTCCTTCGGTATATGGCTGGGGAGGCTCCAAAATAGTTTTTACACGGAGGACACAGCAGACAAATCAGACGTGAAAGCACCATGGGTCTAGGCTTTGGAATGCAGATTTTACATTGCGGTTCCAGCTCATTGGCCCTTGTGGAACCCTGGTTTCAACCCAACAGAGCACTAAATCCGTAAATCTGGGACCAGGTCTAGAGACGGTTGAGGTTTTGGGCGTCGAGTTTCAGCCTGTGGATTTGGGTGTATTTATTCCTGAACTCTGCGGCTTTAAATCCTGCAGCAGCACACGGTCCAAATCATTTGCGGCTCCGAGTTCGGAGTTTGCGGTCAAGACTTGAGGATTTAGCTAAACCCCTCACGAAGTTCCTCGAACCCTGCAGGTGCAAACCATTCGCCCTAAACCCCTAACCCTCGCGGCTTTAGACTCGGGGCTGTCCTGGGCGAGATCGCTCAGTCACACATAGATTCCCCTCTTCAGCTCAATCGCCTTGCGGGGATAGGGTGGTTTAGGGTGTAGGGTCTTGGGTGGTATCTAGCAGGATACTTGTTGCTGCTCTGCTTGAGCAATTTCATGCGGTAAATTCCCAAAGCATCGGTCACAGAATTCAAAAGTATATAAACATGTATATATGAACCTGCGCACCTGTGCACTCCCAAAGGGTCCGTAGCACCTTTAGGGATTACCTACCCAAACCAAAATTGTCATCCCCACTATAGAAACCCTACTTTCTGCCATAAAGGTACTTGGGAACCTTTGGGACTCTACACCACAAGACTACCCCCAAGGGTTCAAAGGACAATCATAAGGTACTTGGGTTTAGGATAGTAGTTACGTAGGTTCCTATTCCAGTAGGGAGAGTATATGACTATTAGGTACTTGGACCCTTGGGGTACCAACAACACTCAGCGGGTAGTGGGTGGTATAGGCAGGGTAGAGATGGAGCAGGCGAGAATGACAGAAACTTGTGGTTCAGGGTTTAGGGCATATGTGAAAACCACGGACACATGTACTCTCTTCGTGCACATGCACCTACATATTCTTTCTAGCCGTTCAGGCTGGGATCACATACATGCGAGCACCATAGCACCATGATGCAACTCCATGGTCCAGGAATTCATCGCGGTTCACAACTCAATCCTTTCTGGGACCCCATACTCTGCAATTGCACGCTGCCAAATGAGGTTTTGCGGCTTGTGGAATCGTGGATTGTGGAATTGTGATTTTACGGAATCGTGGGTGGGGGACTTGCGCTGCGTCGTAACGTCAGCAGGCACGAACAGTGTTGCTATATGTTCTGTCGACAGGCACGAAGTCACCAGGGTATCTGCTCCACATCATAAGTAACCTATTGACAGGCTGTCGACTTCCCAATGTCTCATTAAGAAAGTAGGCGCTTTCTCCCAACTCGTCTTGAAGCTGCCTTAGTGTCTGCAGAGAGAAACGCAGGTCTGCCAAGGAGTAAGCGCCACATGCCGGACACAAAATGCAGAAGTGCACACATGTCTCGTTACAGGGCAAGGGACCACCATACCCTGCACTTCTTGTCTGAATGCCGAAAGAGACCCCCAATGCAAAGTTCTCGACCCAACCCCAAACCGTGAACCCCAAACTCGAACCCCGAAAACCCAAACCCCAACAACATCCCACGGTATATACTGCTCGACATCCTCAAACTCCTTCAGAACCTGCTCTCTGCCAGCCTGAAATCATCGTGCCCCGGACGGAGAGCAAGTGATACTGAGCCTCCTGGGGTATGGTTTATGCAAGGTTTATAATAGGGGTTAAGGCTTTGGGGCTTACGGTTTGAGGCTTATAGGTTGTAGGGTTCAGGATTCAGGATTTATGTAATGGTTGACAAGGCCTAAGGTTTTAGGGTTTAGGTTTGGGGTTATAAGTTCTAGGGTTCAGGGTTTAGGGTTGAAAAGTGTTAGGGTGAAGGGCAAGGTTGACAATAACCCAGACGGTTCGACACAAAAGCTTCGGAAGGTGATGTAGCCGTAGACAGGTAGGACTCAACAACACTCTAAACCCTAAACCCCTAAACTTGTTGAGCCGAGCTCAGAAACTATACAAATCTGTTATCCAGTTATCCACCCTAAAAATAACACCTCAAGACTCTAAAACGCTGAACCTTGGAAAGATCGGTAACTCCTACCTAGAATTGACAAGGTATGTAGAATAATGGCCGTTTATTTGTAGGTGTTGGGGCCATTATTTTACCTACTCTTGGGGATTTAGGTACCATCCAAAAGGCAAGCCCGAAGCTCAGCAAACCCGTCCAAGCTCCGAAACCAAAGCCTACCTGAGCCGAAACCCTCTTCACGACTCTAAACTCTCAACCCCACAAGTTTGGACCACCTAGTAACTTGGGTCCCTACAATAAGAATGTGAGATAAAAGCAAGTAATTACAAGCTGCGTGCGACCCTGATCACCAAAAAGCCTCGAAGCCATGTAATGTAGGAGCCTTAATGATCAGAATAGGGTCTTGGGGCCCATGACACTTTACTTATAGTAAGGAACCCCCCACAATAGTATTGGTAGTTATCTATAGGCCCCTATATACCCTAAACCCCTAAACCCTAAACCCCTAAACCCTGAACCCCTATATAAACCCTAAACCCTGGACCCCTATATAAACCCTAAACCCTGAACCCCTATATAAACCCTAAACCCCTAAACCCTAAACCCCCCCTCCGACTCCTGGTTGCCAGCACTGGCCGCCTTCTCCAGCCATTTCAGCCCCTCCTCCGCAGCTGGGCAGTATTATTAGGGGGACCCCTTAAAGGGCACCCCTTCTGAACCCTACTTCTGGCTCTCTTAAAAGGGGCCTTATTGAGAGGGTCTATATCCCCAAGGGTCCCCTAATCCTAACCTGAGAGCCCCCGAGGTTTGATGCTCGATGCCCTCAAAAAGCGCGACTTTCAACCCTGACGGGTTTAAGGTTTAGTTATAGGGATCCTTTAAGGGGATCTATTAGCGCTCCTTTAAAGGGATCTATAGGGGTCCTTATGGAGTTTAGGGTTTAGGATTTAGGGTTTAGGGCAGAAGCTGCACATCCTTCATATACTCTTGGTGTTGTATAAGGCTGGGCAAGGGGGGCCTGCCAAGTTTTTACAAAGCTCAGGATTTTGAGATCTCCCGGCCAGGGCCAGGGTTCAGGTTTTTCCCCGGACACAAACACCCGAAACCCCTAAACCCTAAATGGCTTTGAGATTTCGGGTGACAGTGCAAGGATGGGAATCCTAAGCCCCACGCACCGGTATCATCTGATCCAGGGTCAAAGGTACTTACGGGAAACCGCACGTTTGTCGCGATTTCGAAACGACCCTGGCCGCGTCAACACCTTGAATTTCCTAAACATGCCTTCGGGGCTGCGCTATCCATGAACGGCATCCAGTGGTATGGTGGGGTTTGACACCCGACCTGGGTGTTCATGGGCACGCCGTCGCCGCAGTAGAGCATCCAGCCTTTCTCACCCATGCAATACTCTGGGGTTCTAAAGCCATAGGCCATAGAGTTTTGTGCTGAAACTTACCCTAAACCCTTACCCCTGTCCACTCTAAGCCTTGCTCCTGAATTTATGGAATTCTTACTTTTAAACGTTGACAAGATCTGCGGTGGCCGGGGACCCCAAACCGCTAAGGCTCAATGCTTTCTAGATTCAATGCAAGCCCCAGACCGCACCCAACCACTGGGTCGTTGACGGTTGAGGGGTTCAGGGTTTAATTTGTAGGGTTTAGGGTCACTAGGTGTATTGATCTGCCGGAAGTCCGATGTGGAAGCTTGTATGCTCCGAGTGCTTCCATCGATCTTCAAGTGGGTAATGGTAGCTTACCGTATTCATGAATGCAACAGCTTCCTCCCATCTTGATGCAACGACCCTGCTGTAAATTCAGGAGACACCTGTAATGACGGCATGTGGCACATGTAGGGTCACAGGTACCAGCCTTATAATCATACGCAAGGAAGGCAGATTTCAAGCAACACTGCTTGTAGGAAAAAATCGAAGCAGCCTTCCCACAGTAAACCCCAAACCGCTGAACCCGCTAAATCCTAAAATCCTAAAACTTCAAACCCTCAACTAACCCCGACGCCGCGCCTAAAAACTAAGTAATTGAAATGCAACAAGCTCACGAGCCCCTAAACCCTAAACGGCGAACCCTAAACCCTAAACAGTGAACCCTTAGTCCTAAACAGTAAACCCAAAAGCCCTAAGCAGAAAACCCGAAACAACACGCCAGGCTCCGCGCCCAGGTTGTTCTGCGACTGTGGGAAGCCCTGCCGTCGATTCCAAGGCATCAAAGCTCGGGTTTCGGGTGTCGGGTTGAGGGCTTACCTTAACCCGGAATAACCTACACCTGTTTAAGGCCTTATATAAGGAGATCATAAATAATAGAGAAACCTAAAAGGGTAGGTTATTTAGGGTTGAGGTAGGGTTTACCTGTGACCCCGACCCCTTATACTTAGAGGGTAGAACCGGTAGAACCCCTAAAAGGGTAAAGTTTTTGGGAGCCCCAGGTAGGGCCTGGAGTGTCTAGGGTTGAGGGTTAGGGTTTCGTGGGGTTCGGGCTCAGAGCCCTTTCGAGATTGGGGTTCAGGGTTTAGGGTATTATTTGGGCGTAGGGTTTATTTTGGGTTTGGGGTATAAGCGCTAAGGCTTAGGGTTGATGTAGTTTAGGACTTGCAAACCCTAGTCCTGGTTGGTCTGGATTGCAGGCAGCTGGTTAAGAACCCCTGGCCCTACAACCCGAGACATGTGTGGATTGTTATATAACGAACCCTAGTAAAGAACCCAGGGTTTCTTAATCAGGTTCCTACATCAGCGAGTTTTAAACGCAGGGCTCTTCGGTTGGGCCTGAAGGTCTCAGGGTTTTGGAGTTTCCGGCTTGTCGTTTTGGGGTTTAGTGTTAGGGCTTGTGGTTCAGGGTTTGTGGGGTATTTGGGGTTGCCGACGAGTTTTGACCGGTAGCATGGTTGATGTGGTGATGCTAAGGGCTCCTCAGGCATGCAGGGAATACACTCACTACTTTGAATATACAATTTCGGACTCTATGCAACGCAGCGAACACAACACGGCTCTGAAACTAGCACGGTATCCTCATCCCTAAGTCTTCCTCCCTAATTCCTAACAACATATCCCTAACTCCTCCTCCCTGATTCCTACACGAACACCAAAAGGTACCGAAAAGCTCTTGCTGCCTGTTCAGAGGCTTTCAGGAACCACGAAGCAGCTGTTCGCCTGCCAAGAACGGCTTGCGAGTTTCGGATGTTCTAGGATCAGAAAGTTAAAGATTTTGGGGTTTGGGATCTTGTAGTTTAGGGTTTCGTGGTGTAGGGCCCATAGATTTAGGGTTTTGGGATAAACGGGATTAGGGTCTTGGGGTTTGCGGGATTTTACGACCCAGGTACACACATGCCGCCAGGCAAACTCGTAAGCGACTCAAGGCCAGGAACAGTTTGTTGCCTTGCTTCTGAAAGGCTGTCCGGCTCCTCGCCATCAAAGGCATCTGCAACTTCGCAAGCTGTAAGCTCTCGCATGCCTGCATGTTACTTGCCTGAGTTGAGATCTCAGCAACTTTATCTGGTTTCCAGGTGGAATATCTTGCTTGTCCAGCTTCCTGGTGGAGCTGGAGTTCTGAAGGCTCGCCTGTGGTATTTTATGTAGGGATATGTAGGGATTATTACACTACCCGCAAAACGTGGGGTGTGCCTGGAAACACTGCAGCATCGTAGGCTATTGCCCATCAGTTACGAGGTACAGCCCTGGGCCCTAGGTAGCAGGCAATTGTAGACACTGGCTGGAAAACGTGCCTGTCGTTCCCAATACCATCACCAAAGTACAACTTGACGCCCAAGTTGTGCATGGACTCGACGTGGCCCTTGGCAGGAGAACCCAGAGACTCCAATATCTTGGAAGCTGCCCCCACCCTGTAATAGTGGTATAATAGGAATATAATCGGGCCCTATTAATATACCAATATCCCTTAATAAGGAATATTCCGTAAATTATAGTAAGGATCCCTAATATGATTAAAGGTATAAATTAAGGGATATCAGACTCCCCTAAACCCTATAGACCCCCTATAGATCCCTAAAAAGGAACCCTAGGTATATTCCTTAATTATTTAAGGGATATTGGAGTCTCGGGGAAGGGGCTTCGATTTGCCACTATTCCGGCTGTCCCACGGTTCCGGGGTTCAGGCGGTGGGGGGTTCGGGGGTCAGGGTTTGCAAACGAACACTATGGGCAAAAAGTCATATAGGGGCCTTAATGAATAGAATAGGGTTTTGGGGCCCATTACTATAGTTATAATAAGGAACGACCCAAATAGTATAGGTAATTATTGAGGCCCCTATAGTAGAGGCTTCAGACTTGTAGCATCCTTTCAACGCCTATGCTCTGCCCCCAGCCACCAAGGCTCACGCTTTTCAAGTGCTACATAGGGATCTGAATACTTGCAATAATAGGGTTTCAGGATGTTTCAGGCCTATTGTAGTAACTATGAAACAGAACATATCTATACATATATATATATATATATATATATGAATATATATATATATATATATATATATATATATAATATATATAGACACCTACCAAGGCTGTATTGGGATGTCATGTCCACGTCAAGACTAATCAGCTGGAGCTGCATATCAAGGGCCAAAAACCAGTGCCTCAACCCGAAGATCCACTGCGATGTGTCAGTAGGAGCCGTAGCTTTGGGGTTTAGGGTTTAGGGTTTATGGTTTAGGGTTTGGGGTTTAGGGTTTGGGGTTTAGGGTTTGGGGTTTGGGGTTTGGGGTTCTAACTGTCTTGCGGCAACTCTGAATATGACTGCAAACCTCAACGAAAGCCTTCTGATGCCTGAGGCCATTCCTGGTACACCGCCTTACCCTCCAACCTTCAAACAAGCCTAACAAGCCCTAGATCCCTTGCGCAAAAGCTCACAAGCCCAAACCGTTTAGGGTTTAGGGTATAGGTCTTAGGGTTTAGGGTGTAGGGCCAAACATTCTGAGGCATCGTCCCTTTCGGCTGCCAACTTGAGGAACCGCATGGCGTACTCAGCATCCGCCTCGACGCCATCGCCCAGGAAAAGCATCCTGGTCATGGTGCTCGAAACAACGCCTACAGGTATTCACCTGACGCCCTGTTCTGATGGTTTCAGGTCTGTAATGCAGGGGGCCCGGGAGATTGTCCAAGAGGTATCATCGGCAGCGCCCTCCGCTCTTAATACATGAACTGCCCTATGAACTTTGAGTTAACTATGGCCGCAGCCGTAGATACATGTTGACTACCTCTGAACCTTCATATTATACGTCTCAAGTCATGTCGTCCTGGAGTGGAAGCGCAAGAGACACTTGCGCACAACTCTGTCTGCATGTTGATCGCAGTTAATGAGCAGATGCTACATGTGACAGGCCTTGATACAGCTGCAGACCCAAATCAGAACAGCCGGCACCCCGGATCCAAAGATTAGGCCTCAAACCCTAAAGTAGCCCAAGACTGCCCAAAACAACAGAAACCCTAAACCCAAACCCTACACCGCTAAACCCAAATCCCTAAACCCTAAACAACAACACTGAAACCTTAAACCCTAAACCCCACAACCCTAAACTCCAAAACAACCAGAAACCCCAAAACAACCCAAACCCTGTAGCCTCAACCCCAAAACAACCCTAAACCCTACCTTAACCCCAACTAACCTACCTTTTTAAGGACTCATATACAGAAATCATGTTAGGGAACCCCCAAAAGGTAGGTTCCTCAGGGTCCAGGTAAACCCTACCTTAAACTACCAAACCCTACTTTCTTGTAGGTTCTTTTTGCGAACCCTAATATGGAATTTATAGGGACCCTACATGACCCTACAAAAAAGTAGGTTTTGGTAGGTTAATGTAGGCGTTCAACCATCCTCAACCCTCTGAGCCCTTTAAGGACTGAACAAGAAATCATGTTAGGGAACCCTAAAAAGGTAGGTTCTTTAGGGTCCAGGTAAACCCTAAACCGAAGTCCCTGCCGTCCTGCTGATCTGGTACTGCGCCTCAGGCAGCCCCGCTTGCGCAGCTTGCATAAACCTCGGCAGGAAAGAGCCACGGATTCCTTTAAGGGATTCTTGTGTATACCTATAGTCTCCATTGTAGTTCCTTTTTTTGGTTAACCAAAATCCCTATTATAGGGTCCTAACCATAAAACTGGTTAACCAGAAAACGGAACTACAATGGAGACTATAGGTAGACTGTAGCGTTTCTATATGAGGAATTAAAGACCTCATCAGGAAAGAGCTAGGGGCTCCTTTAAGGGATCCTTGTAAGGGTTCAAAGTACCTATAACCCAAAGGGTCCTAAGTACCTCCTTTAAGGGTCTCCTTAAGGGTTTCTATAAGGGAAGTATCGAGGTTTAGGGCTTACTTGCTTAGTAGTATCCCAAAAAGTGTAAAATGTATCCGCCCAGCTACTAAGAAGGGATCCTTGTAAGGGTTCAAAGTACCTAAAACCCAAAGGGTCCTAAGTACCTATTAAAGAGACTGAAGGGCTTCTATATGAGGAATTACGATTATGATTTGGGGAAGTATCCCCCATAAGGGTACCAAGGACCCTTCGGGCGGGATCCTTCCAAGGGCTCCAAAAATGTACCATGAGGGTTTAGGGTGTTCGGGGGTCGAGGGTCGAGGTACTCATATGGGTAGTTGTCAAAGTTATGGTCCCTTTTTGGGTCCTTTGTATAGTACGGCACCTTTAATATTTAGGGTACCCAAAAAGGGGCCCTAATTTCGACAACCACCCATATAGTGGATACTTCAGTTTGGTGTCAAAATCCAGAGCTCAAGGTGGGCTTAGGCTTTATAGCTTTTCGCTTCGTAAGGACGTCGCTTGAGGGTCCAGTGTACCCTTGAAAGAAATCTCTAAATCCCGCAACATCCTACATGGGAGTTTCCGAAAATAGGGGACCCTAATATGGTGCCCTAAATAGTATGTAGGATCTTTGTTATAAGGACCCCAAAATAAGTTACCCCCAATTTTCGGAAATTCCTACATCCAGAAGACGGATCGGGTCAAAGAGTCAGGGTTTACTTGTAGCCCCACGCAAACCACAATTGAGTTTCGAGGTTTTCGGTGCGGTTGATGATATAAATCCTGCATTACCTTAATGATCCTAAACTGTGGGAACTATGGTAGAATCCTTATTATGGGTCATGCAGGATTTCTATCGTCAGCAGTAGGTCCAGCCATCCATCCGTCCATCCGTCCCGAGCCTGACCAGCCCAAAGCCCATGCCGAAGATGGTGCTAAAGTAAAAGCCAGAAAGTTGGAATATGATTATCCTAAACCCATTTTGGTAAATTGTAAGGTATCCTACCCTGAAACCATATTCCAACTTTCTGGAGTTCCCTTTACAGTTTGCGGTTTAGGGTTCCTTTACAAGATCTATTGGGGTGGTTTAGGAGGGGCCTTTGGGGGTTCAGGGTTTAGGGTCCAACGGACTCTAGAACAGAACACTGCCAATACCACGTGGGTGGTTGTCAAAATTAGGGTCCCTTTTTGGGTACCCTAAATTTTTAGTGCCGTACTATAGTAGGGACCCAAAAAGGGACCATCATTTTGACAACTACCCACGTCGAATACAAGCAATATCCATGATACACTCACGAAATTCATGTGAATCTACAATAGAACATTCAAGAACACAAAACAACAACGGCCTCTGTCTTCGCTAAGCCGACAGCCCAAGCCCAGAATGTTGCTAAAGTTCGGAATCCCGTGCCAGCGATGCTTCCGTTCATCCCTAAACCCTAAACCTCTAAACCCTGAACCCCTAAACCCTAAACTCCTCAAACCAAAACCCTTACCGGTGCGGCCCAGGAACCAGTAGGATGCTTGGGCCTGCTTCCGGTTTGGGGTTTAGAAGGGTTTAAGGTTTATAGTGCTTCGGGACCGAGGCTTGATTAAGCGTGTAGGGATGTGTAGGGAGTTTGGGGTTGAGAGTCTGGGGTGTTGGTGGACAGGTCTAGGCGTACAGCAATTTGGGCAGGAAAAACGGCTTAAGTTTACGGGTGCAAGCTCAGGCATAAACGGAGGGTCTCAAGTCTCAAGACTTGACATTCGCCCTCGCCTTGTGAACAAGCCTCCACTTTGCACAGGAAGCAGTCCCCGATACCCTTAAACCCAAGACCAAAACCACTATGCCTACAACCCTAACCCCTACAACCCTGAACCACTAATCTCGACACCCGCGCGAGTGCCACATGGTTTAGGTTGGTGACTCCAACACAGAGATGTGAATCATGGGTTATAACCTATAACATCCTCGAGAAGTTTGTATGCAATTGTTAAAAGACTACAAACTACACCATAACCCTCTTCAAACTTTTAAAGGCCACCAGGCTACACAAATCCAAACAGGGCTCCAAATATGAAGGACCCGGCATTATTCCCGTTAACTCGGCTTTAGAGATACCTTACGTTGAAAGAAACGTGTTCTGAGTCTTAATGTCCCTATAACGCAAGTATGTCATCACTGAATATCCTCGATCGTTTGTGCATTTCATGTTCTCTGTTCTTCTCCTTGGTCTCTTCATAAAGCCTTTGCTTTGATGCGACCGTTGATCAACTTCGGGACTTGGTCATACTTGTTGGCTGATCGACCAACATCTTGTGGATGCTGTCGATGGTCTTATCCCAAAGGGCCCATGTACCCAATACTACCAAAAGTACCCAAATCGGGAATGCCATCGTATATACTATTTGGGTACATGGACCCTTAGGGTTATATTCGCACGCGAATCCGCGTTATCAGCTCCTTCTGTTCTGTCTCCGTGACGGCGGAACCCTAGTATGATTTTAGGGAATCCCCAGTTACTGGGTTCGGGAGTCTCTGGGTTTGGGGTTTAAGCTTCAGGGTTTCGGGTTCAGGGCTACAACTAGGATACCCAGTCCCCTAAGAATAAAAAGGCCTCTCTTTTTGGTATTGGGTAACTTCATAAGGAGCCTAGGACTACAACAAAGGGAATAAGGGTACTACTGGGCATCCTAGCCCCTAATTTTCGGAAACCCTAAACCCTTTATAGAACCCTTATAGATCCCTTTAAGGAACCCTTATAGATCCCTAAGGGTACTACTGGGCATCCTAGAAGACGTGCTTCATCTTCGGGTGCTTCGATCGGAGGCTTCAGCTTTCGTGAAAATATGACGGCTCTTCATGGTGAGAGTAGGAATTTTCCCTAAGGGTCCAAGTGCCCAAATAGTAAGGTTTCAAGGTTCAAAAACCACTCAGAGTATGGATTTTGGGACCTGAAACCCTACTATTTGGGGACTTGGACCCTCTGGGTTTGGATTATGGTATGGTAAAAATAGATAGAGTGATGGAGAGATAGATAGATAGACAGAGAGATCGGTCGCTCGGTCGATAGATAGATAGATAGATAGAGACATAGAGGGATCGAGGAACAGAGAGATGGACAAATAGAGAAACATGAATAGACATCGGGATGGGGATAGACACAGAGAGACAAAGACAGAAGCAGAGGCGAAGATAGTGAGTGATAGAGATTTAGATAGAGTGCTTTCCATGCCCCTGGGCTTAGTACGGATATTTCGTTCTGAGTGGACTTGAGTGGACTCTCAGGGGATACAATGAATAAAAGCATGAGGTAGGGTCCAGGGTTTCTATATCAGGAATTACTATGGTTTGGCCAGGTACCTTTTGGAACTTCGGACCCTTGGGGTAGGTGCTTCGGGCCCTTTAAGGGTCCTGGGGCCGAGCCTAGAGAGTTGGAGGGGCCCGGGGTGCCCCAAAGACCCGCACCCGGATGCCTAGACAGAGAGGATTTAGAGTTGGGGGTTTGGGGTTTAGGGCTTTAGGGTTTAGGGGTTTAGGGTTTAGTGGTTTAGGGTTGAGGGGTTCAAAAGGGATTCGAACAGTTGCTTCATGCACCTGAAACTTGAAGGTTCTGGGTTTGGTTCCTAGAGACTCCAATATCCCTTAATTAAGGAATATACCTCAAATTATAGTAGGATCCCTTATATGATTTAAGGTATATTCCTTAATTCAGGGATATTGGAGTCTCTGGGTTCGGGAGGTTTTGCATTGCCCGTCAACTTTAAACCCCGAGCTGGGCGATGGTTCTGTATCACATCAGACCCAAAGGCTCCATGTACCTTTATAGTAGTAGATACTTAGGCTTTAAAGGGGTTCCTATATAGGTACTTTAAGGCCTAAGTATATACCATATGGGTACATGGAGCCTATGTGAGAATAGAGGGGTCAAGCCCATGAGAAGTTGGCTTAAAGCTTTACGGCGTATCGGGTACAAAACAGGGTCTGACTAACACGGTGACGGTAAGCCCGGACGTCACTCCGTCCGAAAAACATCAACAAACCAAGCGAGACAAATGAAATCCACGAACAAAGCAATCGCAAGCTGACTGCATAGTCACGTATTTCAAGTTTTCTGCTCCATTAATCATTAGGGTTGGTTTAGGGTTCGTCCTACGCCCTAAGCCTTCAGCTTTCAACACTGTAGTGGGTTTCGGGTTCTCTCCAGTTGGGGTTCAAGGAACCCCGGGTTGTGAGCTTACAGGCGATAGGGTCCGGGGTGCTGGGACCGTAACCTCTTTGAATCTCAAAGGGGAAAAGGAGGGACCCTTAACTTAGGGCTCTCAGGGTTCCTTTAAAGGGATCTATAAGGGTTTAGGGTTTAGGGTTTAGGATTCATGGGAAAAGGAGGGACCCTTAATGGGGACCCCTACCCTATCATGGGCTATATAATGGGTATATAATAGCTATATTAAGGGTATTTACCTAGGGGTCCTTCCAAAGGGTCCCTCCTTTTACACTTGGAGAATCGTGTCTTCAGGATTTTCAGGGTCACAGGTTTAGCCTTCGAACCCTCCCTCCCTTTCCAGCCTTGTCTGGAGCAAACTTCTCGCCCTCGTAGTACATACTTCCCAACCGAAACCTCAAAAGCATGGAACTGTTGATGATATACATCCTGCATGACCCATAATAAGGAATATACCATAATTCCCATCTATTCCTTATTATGGGTAATGCGGGATTTATATCATCAACCGAAGCAGTCGCTGCGAACTGGTCCACGGCATTCTTGTAATGAGCTTACCTAGCAAACCCCGGACTCAGAACCTAAACCTCTCAGGAGTTATCGCAAATGAGCAGCCTTGTGTATCCCCAAACTAAAGAAGCATTGGTTTGAGGCATACCACAAACTCTGAAACTACCATATAACGGGAAGCTGCTGAAATAAAACCAGCTTCTGGCAGTCGTGAGCCAGGTCTTAGCAGGTCTCCACTTAACACAAGGAAGGAGCCTCAAAGCTAGTAACCCGAAGGGTCCAAAGGACCCAATAATTAGGCACTGAGTTTTAGGATAGTAGCTATGTAGGTTGGGATTTCGGAGAGTGTATGATTTCTAGGTCATTGGACCCTTGGGGGCATGACCAGGTTACAGCTTCAGGCCTGTAGAGCTTGAAGGGCTTATTTACAATAGAAGCCAGAAACTTGGAGCAGGATTCCGCTGATGCCCTTCTTCCAAGGCATACAGAAGTCAGCAAGGATCATCCTTCACTCATGTTGCAACTTTCCGCGCTTCACTCTAGGGCTGTAGGGATTTCGGGCCTCAAGGTCGAGGGTTTCGATGGTCTTGGAGCCTAATCCTAAGCATGCAGTAAGGACAAATGGATCCTGCGAAGCATGGGTCGCTGTACCTAGACAACTTTGCATTAGTGAGTTGAACCCTGATTCTATCTTGGGTAAGCCCCACCTCCACACATACTATGTAAAACGTGGTACAATTGAGAGACCTTCAGGTAAGTACCACTATCCTGGTTAGTGATTAGTGGGTTGGTGTCTTCCCGCGCCAAGCCAAATTTTGAGGGCCCCCTAGCTGGAAAGCTATGTCTTTTTGCAGCATATTCCTACATGGCTATATGGGAGTATAAATGATGATACCGACCCCTGTGTTAAACCTTATCTCTGATGGGGTTTCGGGTCTATGATGTTTCTGCAAACCCTTTTGGGCCTTAGGGCTCAGGGTCCGCAAGCCTGTAATAACTGTAATATAGGGGCCTTAATATTTAGATTAGGGTTTGTGGGCCCGATATACTATAGATATTTTAAGGAACCCCCAAAATCGTTTAGGTAATGATTTAGGCCCCTATGCCATATAGATCCTTTATAATAGTCCCCTTTTAAGGAATCCGTTAAAGGAGCCCTGTTCTAATAATTAAGGCCCATATGGGAGTTTCCGAAAACTAGGGTACCTTGCTTTGGGGTCCTTGTAATAAGGATCCTACTATTTAGGGTGCTATATTAGGGTCCCTTATTTTCGGAAACTCCCATATATTCTCTTGGGGTTTGTATGAACAAAATACAAAACATTCTCTTGGGTTTTATATGAACAAAATTTAAAAAATAGCTCCTAAGGATACCCCTAAACCCTGAACCCTAAACCAATAGCTCCTAAGGATACCCCTAAACCCTAAACCCTAAACCAATAGCTCCTAAGGATACCCCTAAACCCTAAACCCTAAACCAATAGCTCCTAAGGATACCCCTAAACCCTAAACCCTAAACCAATAGCTCCTAAGGATACTAGAGTTATATCCAGGCCAGGCAGCTGCGCGTGGGTGTTGCCGGCTTTGGCCTGAGCCGGCTCGTGCGGCTCCGCAGAGTTTTGGGGTTGTTTGGCAGCCCTAAACCCTAAACTCTAAACACTAAATCCTAAACCCTAGACCCAAAACCCCCACAATCTGAAGCTTTTTCTTGCTCAGAACACACCGTAAGCTCAGGCGTTTCCCCGCAAAATCACCATAAGCTTAGGCTTTTGCACTCGCAAGCCCACCAGAATCCCAAACTCGAGAGCGCCAAGCCCGAAAACTTCAACAGAAAGCCTAGGATACCCAGTAACCTAAGAATAAAAAGGCCTCTCTTTTTGGTATTGGGTAACTTTATAAGGAACCTAGGACTATAAAAAGGGAATAAGGGTACTACTGGGCATCCTAGAAGCCAAAGCCGAATGTTTTTGGTGCAGGCTTGCTGCAGGCTTGAAGTTATTTCTACTATACAGGTAGGACTGTACCCTAGAACTCCAAAACACTCCAAGTTTTAATACACAAATAGAACCTGCTGTGCTGCCTTAAGCCTGTAATTACAGTAACGAGCACGTACTCTGGGGGCGGTCTGGAGACTGAGTCTGAGGGTTGGGGTTTAAGGTTTAGGTTAGAAGGGCCCCCACCCTGTAATAGTGGTATAATAGGAATATACTAGGGCCCTAATATATAATCCTTATAGTCACTATTACAGGATGGGGGCAGCTTCTAAGGTTAAGGGCTTATAAGGTTTATGTTTTCTGGGTACTGGGATTCTCGCCTAGGAAATTTCTGAACCCCAAAACCGAAGACCGTGCAAGCAGTTCCCGAAACACCTGGGATGCCGAAATACACATGCCCGGTATCACCTGCTTCTTTAGCCAGCTCACCAGAACCTCGCGCCAAACCTTTAATGCGGTTTAGATGTGGGAGTCTGGGGTTCTGGAGAAAATACCACAAACAGCCAGCAGGCGCCTCCTTCACGATCCTGTCGACACCCATCTCGTCAGGGTCGTAATCCTGGATGAATGATTTGGTGTATCGTGATGCTGTGTTATGCTAGGTTGGGCTCCAAAATCGACAGCTCTGACTTCCTGCCGTTTATGTAAGTAAACCGATAGCTAGGTAATCAGGGAAGTGAGCAAGTGTGTATGTTTAGACATACATGCAGGGATGTACATGTGTGAACATGGGTGTCTACATGCGTATGGGCGCATATATATATATATACACATCATATGTATTAATATGTGTGTATATATATATATACATATACATAGTTCTCCTCGGTCTGAACTGTCTGACTGAGTTGTAGCGTTTGGAATCTTGAATTCTGGATGGTATGATAAGCTGCAGATGAACCCTGAACCCTAAAAAGTTCGGGGGACTGGCAGCCAGATCAGATTTGTCGTCAGACGGTTTAGGGCTCTCTTCTGCAACAACCGGCCCAAAAAAGTTCAAACTTCCTAAGATAGAGCTAATAGATATGTATATATATATATATGTATATATATATATCATATATATATATATATATATATATACATATATATATATATATATATATATACATATATATACACATAAATATATATATATATATATATATATATAAGGCCAAAAAGCTTAAAGTTCCCCTGTTCACTATCTAAGAGGGTTCAGGGTTCGTCCCCCGAAACCTTCCAGACGGCATAGTGCGGGGATATCTCGACTGAATCATGTCAGGGTGGTTGTCAAAATTATGGTCCCTTTTTCGGTCCTTAGTATACCACGGCACCTAATCTTTAGGGCACCCACAAAAAAGGAACCATGATTTTGACAACTACCCATGTCAACCCTACCGGCCCTGCTACTGGACTACGGCTTGTCGTGACAAGTCAGTCTTGTTGCCTGCATTCCTACATGGAACAAAACTCCGGTTCCGGGCATCTCATGGTTGGCTGAGTTTCTGGAACTTGGCATCATCATTAGCACCTCCACGAAGTCGTCATCCTAGACTTGCGGAAGCACGCATCCCCCCGACGCCGCCGTTTCATTCCGGAGGACTCTACTGGGTAGCTCAATTTTGGTCAATTCCATCACATAAGAAAACCAAGAAACCACCTTGATGGGAAAATTTTGCCTGCTGCTATCATAATTGTTGCCTTGTTGGTCCAACCCAACACTGAATTGTGAAACTGTGGCTCCCAGCTTGGAGTGGCAGGGCCGACAGCTCAAAAACAAAAAGAGTCAGCTTGCGTCGAAGTTCCTCTACTTCTGGTACTCTTCGTGCACAGAAACATCGTGCCATGTCCCCAGGGGTCATATAAGATATAAAAAAAAGCTTTCCTAAACTCTAAACCCCTAAACCCGAAACCCCTGGGCCCTAAACCCTGAACTTCTGAACCCCAAACTCTTCTGTCAGGTTTCAGGGTTTCGGACATGCGGTTGATGATATAGAACCTGCATTACCCATAATAAGGAATATATGGGAATTATGGTATATTCCTTATTATGGTTCATGCAGGATTTATATCGTCAACAGTAGTAGTGGGATCGAAACTTTAGGGCCGCTTCAGTATGATTTTCTTATATGTGTATCTGCACTCTTCGAAAGGTAGGCTATTCAGGGTTGAGGCAAGGCTTGGGGTCCAATACCCTAAACCCTAAAATCGAGGCCACAACTGCCAGCAGAGTCTCCATCCAGGGCCCTGCACCAAAGACTTTGATGCTCTTGCTCCTCAAGGCCTCGAACAGGGTTGAGGGTTCAGGGTTCAGGGTTGGGGTTGAGGGTATAGCATGTAGATCTTGATCTGCACCGCTGCCAGGAGGCTATGCTAAACGAGTCCATGGCTGGGATAGTACTAAAAGATGACATGTCTCCCCCTTCTTGGGTTTAAGTACCCGCGATGAGGTAAAATGTCATGTTACCCCAGCCAAGACAAAGATTGCCCTAAACCTTATGATAAAGTAAAGCAGTCTAGACATCGTCTCGCTTCGAGGGCTTCCCTTAAACAAGCATATCCTACATTTTGCTGGCTCTTTAGGGAAACTCGCAAACCAACCGTAGTTCAACCTGGGGTTTAGGGAGAATTCACCTGCCTTCTTGTGATCTCGTCCCAAGGTGTAGGGTTTAGGGTCTAGAAGTTTAGGGACTATTGCGGGGGTTCCTTATTATGATTATAGTATAATGTACCCGTAGCTCCCTGGCCCTCTTGTGACCTCTAATGATAATGTAGAATTTTTTAATGAACATGTAGTAGAAGGTACGGTTTAAGGGAGAGTTCGCTGGCCTTCTTGTGACCTCGTTTCGCTGCTTGCTCCATCCACTCCTTCGCAACATCGAGGTCCCTTTTGACACCTCGAGAGCCGAGGCAGCCGGAGGTGGAGCTCAGGGGGTGACTAATGTAGGGGGCCTTGATATTCAGAATAGGGTTCCTTAGAGTCTATAAGGGATCTCTAGTAGGCTGATTCTTGCATGCTCTTATACTTAAGAGGACTATTGTCAGGATCCATGGACTTGAGGCACAACAGCTACGAAGTCTTGTCTTAAGGGGAATAGACCTCAAACACCCTTCTTAAGCTATACCTGTAGCCATGCCACTAAGTGTCATGATCCTTTGCTAGGCTGTTCAGTAACCCACTGGGAAAAATAATATACTCTCTTGGGCTTCTTGATTTATAATAGGAACCCAGAAACCTGAAAGTAAAAGAGTTTACCACTGAACAGCCTGGTTTAAGAAGAAGTCTGTAGGTCTTGGGGCCTGGGTTTCGGCGTCATGGATGAAGAGTCGTGGTCGAGAGTTTAGAACTAACATTCACCTCAAGACAGAACACGCAAACCTAGAAGCCTTACATTGTCTAGGGGTGCTTTTAAAGCCTAGATGAGATCCTCTTAAGGCCAATAAGAGCAAATATAAAATGTCCCAAAGCCCTACCTAGTTATAGTGCGGTGACCTGAATAGGGTCATGATTGGGCACAAGCCACAGCAAACCCCTGTCACCCTGAGCCAAGTCCCTACATTTCTTGAACTCTAGCGGGACACCGGAACAGCATCTCAAAACCATGCTTGTGAAGGTCCTACGTGCTTCGAGGTCTCCATCAACCAGACCGAAAGCCAATGCACCGCACTGATGGCTGCTCTGTCTGTGTCTCGCCCGCTCTCGCCATCTCTCTCTCTGTCTCTCCCTGTCATTCTCTTTGTCTCTCTCTCAACCGTTCATGTGGATGTATGGACGAAGAACATGACTTCACAAAATGCATCATAAATTTGGGGTTGCAGTTCAGGTTATCTGGCTGTTGGATCTGGCTTTGAGCTGCAACATTGGATTTAATTCAGAGCTCTAGCATTCACTGACGGCTCAGGTATGCAACTTTTTCCGATAATAGTCTAAGAGTCTAAGTCCTGAACGTAATTCTCTCCATCTCCGAAGGTTGGAGCATCACACCTATCGCCTATCGGCCGAGACCGTCAAACCTAACCCTTGACCCAGAACAGCTGAGAAGACCGACACACTTACAACCACACTCCTATTGCGCCAACTTCCGCTAGAACAATCAGTCCTTTTGCGTGGCCCTTGGCATCCGGATTGAACCTTCACTAGGTGGGGCTTTTAAAGCTCCTGAAAAACAGAAAAAAATAAGATCCTCTTAAACCCAATAAGGGAAAGTATAAAATGTCCCAAAGCCCTACCTAGTTCAGAAAGCGGGTCCCAATGCCTAAACCCCAGACCGGCAGCCCTGAATCCTTAAACTCTGCAAACCGCCCTGGGAGTTTCCGGAGATTAGGGGTCCCCTTAAAATGGGGCCCTCTTAATAAGGATCCTACTATTTAAGATACTATATTAGGGTCCCCTATCTTAAAATGGGGCCCTTATAATAAGGATCCTACTATTTAGGGTACTATAGTAGGGTCCCGTATTTTCGGAAACTCTCCCCTATAGACACCGAATGCTACAGTGCCTCCACCCGCCGAATACCCCCGCCCAATACAAGCAAGCCATCTGCCTATGGCGTTCTGGTACATCAGGGACAAGTTGTACATCGCTTTGGGGTCGCCGGCCTGATCCATCTTGGATAATATATGGGAGTTTCCAAAAATTAGGGTACCTCATTTTGGGATCCTTATTACAAGGATCCTACTATTTAGAATACTATATTAGGGTCCCCTATTTTCGGAAACCCCCATATAGGGCCTTGATAGTTAGAGTATAGGTTTTGGGGGGCAGATTTTTACAGAGGCAATGACAAGGAGCCTTAAGGGATAACGTTGGCAATCATTCAAGCTTTTGTACTTTTAGCTTTATAGTCCAGAACTGGGGCATCAGAAAAAGAGGTGGTATGCCCTAAACCCTAAACTGCTCTTGTCCTGACCATGCTAAGTTTGGGGATGAGGAGATGCCAAAATTTGAAACTGCTTGGAATTTGGTTTTAGGGCTCATGCGTTTAGGATCGAACGGCTCTGCACGCTGTTCTGGATGCGGCATGATTCGAGCTGAAATCCCACCTTGCTTAAATCTACCCAATCTACGCCCAACTACAAGTAGCCCTCGACCTAAACCCTAAACCCTAAACCGTAGCCCTAGACTGCCGGACCGCCCTCCCTTCAGCCCTCACCTGTGCCGCTTGCTTCAGGTAGGCTCCTGCGAGCACTTCGTCCTTGCCCACGCCCTGCCTCAGTTGCTGGAAATCCTACGGGTCAAATGCTTAATCATCAGCTTCTCTCCCAAGTACTAAACTTACTAAACCCACAAACCCAGACGCCAAATACCTATTTGTCAAGTCCTTTGGCCCCTCAGAACTAAGGTTGAAGCTTCGACTGTGGGGTCTCCGGCAACATATACGCCGTTTTGGGGTTTCTTGATCGTTCTGTGTGAGGCTTCATCCGCGTTCTGGATAAGGGTTTGGGGTTTTCGGGTGTAAAGGGTATGGCGGCCCCTGTTGATATGGAACAAGGGCTTTGGGGGGGGGGGGGGTATGCTTCAGATAACCATAACATTCACTCAGTTGGACTTTTCAGACCTCGATGTAATAAGTCTCCAAGTCAAGCCCAAAGACTTGCTATGATCTTGTGGAGTCTGTTTTGGGTCCGACCATGAATATTCACTGCAACTGGTGGGCCTGAAATATGAGAAGGTTCTTGGTGGTATATCTTGATTTAACTAATTACGCAGTTGACTAACTAACTAACTAACTAACTAACTAACTAACTCACTGGGTCCCAAAACAACGCCCCTAAACCCTAAAAACCCCAACCCTAAACCCTGAACGACGCCCCCTAATGCAAAAGGACCTTGATTCTGCCGCGCGGCCCATTCAACAGCATCACCCCTAAGGCGTAGGAGGCCTGTTGCGCTCGGACGCATTGCGGAGAATGAGGGGGGATGAAAAAAACCTGGTGGGGTGTGGGGCCTGCGTCGGTTCAACCCTTTCGAAACTTGACCCCTATTTAACCTCTTAACAAACAAACGGCAAAGTTTAAAACGTTAACCTCCTCAGCTGATATACTGGTAACAGCAATGTGAGACAGCAACTACAATCTCTGACTAAACCCTAACCCTAGGTCCTAAACTCATAAAACAAATCTTCAAACAAGCCAAACCCCTAAATTCTTTCAAGGCGCCACAAACCGCCAACATCGGGACTCTGAAATCCTCAGCTCTCCAGAACGAAACCTCCGTGAGTAGGGTTTCTCTCCGGCCCGGGCCAAGTCTGAAGGAACCGGGCTTCTTTCTCCACCTCCTCCTTTGTTTCCTTTTGGGGCGCCGCTGCTGCATTAGTTGACTGCTCGTGAAGAAATGCTGAGCCACCAGTTCTTCGCATGCTGACAGCAACAGGTCCATAGCCGACGCTTCGATCTCGTAGCCGCCTGCATACTTTTTCATCTTCTGCTTGATGTCAACTCCGGGAGTCGACTCAAATGGGATCTCCCCAAAAGCCCGGAAAACAAGATCATGCGCAATGCAACTTTCCTTTCTTGGCAGCAAACCGATCTAACACGCTCGAATTCCCCAGTAGCTTCCGGAATCCTGCAATTCCGTTTTTCGCGAAAAACTCAGAACAATCAGGAATGCAACTTTTTTTCCAACAAGCTGTAAGTGGCCCCTTCTTCCATCGGGGAGCGGGGGTAATGACACCCTAAGCCCGAAAACCGGAAGCCGAAACATTAAGAATCTGAGCCTTCAACTCTATACCTTCAACTATACCCCCCCTTAGAACCATAATAACACTAGTATGTTTAATATTCTCTTGGGCTTTATGTGAACAAAAATATAAAACATCCTAAGGAGACTATACCCAATAGCAACCACTCCACCAAGCACGAAAGCCGCAAAACCTTCAAGCCTAAAACGCCCAAAACAAACCTAGAGCCCGAAATTCCTAAACCCCAACCCCTAAATTACTAAACCCTAACCGCACTAAGCTCCAAACCCCCTAAACACTAAAACCCTAAGCACTAAACACCTAAACCAAACGCAAAGCATCGCTCCTCCTCAACCAAGGCCTCGAACTTCAAATAGCCCAAAGTAGGCTTAGGGTTTAGGGTTTAGGGGTATCAGTGATAGATGTTGGACCCCAATCTAGGTGATGTAAGGGGCCTGAATAGTTAGAATAGGGTTTGGGGACATTTTGCTATAATCATAATAAGGAACCCGCCAAACCCTATTCTAATTATGAAGGCCCCTAAAGCAGAACCTTTAAAACGGTAGGTTTTGGGATTGCCAGGAAGGCTTTGAGATAGGGGACGCTAATATATAGCACCCCTAGTTTTCGGAATCTCTCATATGGATGCTCTGGATCCGAACTCTAAGTACCCTTAGGCCCGGGAATCCTGAAGCTGGCCCTTAAGGTTTAGGGTTGAACCCAATGTAGGTAGGTACTGTTTGCACATTCTGGAGTCTTAGGGAAGGCCCCCTTAAACCCCTGAACCCTAAACCCCTCAACCCTAAACTCTAAGCCCCTAAACCCCCAAGC
Source organism: Symbiodinium sp. CCMP2592 (assembly GCA_905221615.1). NCBI lineage: Eukaryota > Dinophyceae > Suessiales > Symbiodiniaceae > Symbiodinium > Symbiodinium sp. CCMP2592. The sequence goes on from CAJNDT010005858.1 coordinate 979,139, forward strand.
CCTAAACCCCTGAACCCCTAAACCCCTATATACCCTAGACCCCTGAACTTGAAACCCCTAAACCCGAAACCCTTAAACCCCTAAACCCGAAGCCCTAAACCCCTAAACCCGATTCTGCGGGCCAAATGGCACAGGGTAGCCCTTGCTGGACCGCACCACTGGCTCGGGTTCCGCTTTGGGAAGGACGACATCCTTGCTGCTGCTCGCCTTGCCCTTCATTTCTCGCGCGTCCGGGCTCGGTGGGCGTACACCGGCCGAGCAGGGCAGCACTGTGAACATGGGCAGCCGGGATTTCCTGGCCTGCTCTGTAGCAGACCAGTCGCCCCACTCATTGTCGGACCCCGCCTCCATACTCGCTGCAAACTCGAGAGAAAACGGCCCGAGCACTAAGTCGGTGAAGCAACCCCTTGCATATTCAGTTGCAGCGTCTGAGTGACGCGAAAACCAACTGCAAGCACCCAGCCTTCGAGCGCGGGTCACACCGGTCGGCGCAACTGTGGCGATGGGACTTCAATTTTGAGCCGATAACGCAACGAGAGAAGCCTTGCAGCGCAGGATCGCAACTTCGATTTGGTAGTTCATAGCAAGCTCGATACCTGTTCCGAAGTTATGTCATGTTCGGGACAACACAAAAGATGACAGACATGCTGCATGCCAATCAAACATTTATTTTCCTAGGTTAAGAAATTCTTCGGCTGGGTGGGTGTTATATCAGAAGCAAGAAACAACTATAACGCAATATTGCTCGATCCGGCAGCTCACAGTAGTCTCTAAAGCCTCAAAGGTGTAACCGCAAAATTGAAACTTTCTCGGTCTTCAGCAGAGCCTGTAAACCGCAGTAGTCTCTAAAGCCTCAAAGGTCTAAACAAAAAAAAAAACCTCTCGCAACAAGCTTGTCGAGGGCAGTGCGCGATTCTTCGTGCGTAGTGACTGTTGGGAGTCGTTGCTGCGTGGCTCTGAGTGTACAGACAGCTGCGACTGCATTTATCTGATTTTTCAATATCACAACTTTTATTTCGCTGCGTGCACCTGACCGGATATTGACACTTTCCTTTGAGCTCCATTCCGCCCGCACGTCTGGTGCAGAGACGCCGCCAGGAGCACCGATACAGCTAGTAAGTCTATTTCCATGTCCAGCTTGCGTGAATGTTTTTGTTTGTTTCCTTGCCATCTCGGCTCTTACTTAGAGAATGCAATTACTGACGTTTCAGCATGGCTTTCAAAAGGTGGTTCCTCCAAACCATATAAGCCCCCCCTGATAGGTGGGGGTGTTGCGGGGGTAGACAACAACCCTAAACCCGTTCAAGGTTTGTAATTTGGGTGGGCGGGCGTGCATTGCAGCTCATGCGCCGACCCCAACCACCATGGAGGGGTCGAAAGCGCATTCGCAGCCAAAACCCTAAACCCCTAAACCCTTATAAACCCCTAAACCCCTAACCCCTAAGCCCTAAATCCCTAAACCCTAAGCCCCTAACCCCTAAACCCTGAACCCTAAACCCCTGCAGCCCCTCAAACCCCAAAGCCTTGCTCCACAGCCGAGGCCTTGAGATGGCCCAGGTCGGCAGCTTCTCGGAAGCACCGGGCCGCCTCCACCTCGGCCGGGGTCTTTAAAGAGAGGTCTTTTGGGGGGTTTAGGGCTTTAGGGGTCCAGGGTTCAGGGCCTAGGGGGTTTAGGGTTTAGGCTTTAGGGCTTAGGGGGTTTAGGGTTTAGGGCTTCGGGGGTTTATTGTTTAGGGCTTTTCGTTTCGTTTTTTTTTTTTGCGGATTTAAATAGGTTCTATTCGGGGCTTGGGCTCGCCTTCTTCTGGGCTTGTGTAGGTTTTTGTTGGGAGTTCTGTCTGCTGTTTGTTAAAGGTTGTTCTTCTGACTTTTTGCAGGATCTTGATCCGGGTATGTAATGGATCTATTGGGTTGAGTTCCGGCGTTTTGGAAGGCATGTTTAAGGTGCAGTCAAGGGTTGTGCCACCAGGTAACCCTAGGACCCGCCGGAAAAGAGTCTCGATAATGCAAGATAAGGCATCAGACAAAGCAATTCTGTAAGGCAATTACGGCAGCTTTATGTGTTACATGTACATATGAAGAAAATGTAAAAATAGAGATATCCACATACACAAACACAGAGAGAGAAAACCCCACATACAGAACGAGCTGCAGCAGCAACAAAAGCAACAACGACATCGACACCACCTACCCAAAATGCGGTTGTGAATCGAACACGAATTCAAGGTATCACTAATCAAGCCCCAACATCTACCAATAGAACATCCTCTCCTAAACCAATATATAAAGCTTTACTATGCCGAACCTGAGCCTAAACATGTACAAGCAGAACCTCATGTGCACCAGGTCCTGCAGGCTCCTCTGCATAATCTGAAACGGAAGTTTCTGAACCGCTTTCCCAGAGACTCCAATATCCCTTCATGAAGGAATATGCCTTAAATTATACAAGATCCTTAGTATGGATTAAGGAATATTACTGTTAATTAAGGGATATCGGAGTCTCTGGGTTCATAAAACAAAATCGTTCGAGGACCCAGCTTCGTCTTTCTCGACGCCCTTCCCCTTGAGAAGGCGTACGCCGAGGTTGTAGTCGCTGCGAGACTTGGCCTACAGGGGTGTTGAGGCTTTTTGCGGTTTAGGGTTTAGGGGTTTAGGGTTTAGGGTATAAGCGGTTTGTTCAGGCCAATGATTCCGCCTCCATGCCTGAGGACAATTACGGGTTTGAAGGGCCATGCGCGTTAGGTTCCCATGCCTAGACTCGACCCTGAACCTCTTACCCGAAACCCTCAAAGCTAATTCCCTGAACCTCAAAATCCTCAAGTTCGAAGCCCGGAAGCCTGACTTATAGTAACCTTCAAAAGCACTTAGTTGTAACCATTGGAAGACAGAGGAACAATAAACCCTTAACCTGAAACCCGTCAACCCTAAGCCCGAAAGCTATAACCCTAAACCCTAATACGTAAGCCGCATAAAACGACAATGACGAAACCTACCCAACCCTATAATCCTCATAAGGACCTTTACGGGGGTAGGGGGGAGGGCGGTAGGGGGCCTTAGTACCTGGCCATTTTGAAGAAGTCTAGTACCCTGCCCCCTCCCCCCTACCCCTAAACCCTAAACTACCCCCCTAAAGGGAACTCCAGAAAGTTGGAATATGGATTAATGGTAGGATCCCCTATAATTTACCTCAAAGGGGATGCGATAATGATATTCCAACTTTCTGGCTTCTTCTATAGTCCCTATGAGAGTCCCGAGCTTTAGGCCTCGAGCTCCATGAGTTTTTCCTCGTCCTCCTTGGGGAGCTTTTTGGGTTTGACTGAGGTTTAGGGTTCAGGTTTTAGGCTCAAGATGTCCGGCTTTTAGAGTTTATAGAGGTGTCTTGGGTTTAGTTTTAGGGTTTAGGGTTTGATTCAGGATTTAGTGCGAAATTCAGGGTTCAGGCTTCAGAGTCTAGCGTTCACGTCTTAGTCTTCAGGGGTCGAGCTACCGGGTTTACGGGGGTTTGGGGTTTAAGTTGTGGGCTTTGGTGTTTAGGATGTTGTAAAACTCCAACAGCTTCTCCCCGTCCTCCTCGGGAGCTTTCGCCGCCTCGTCGCCCAGCTGACCGGGCCTGCTCTGGCAAAGGGAAGTACTTATCAAACCATACCTGGACCTTAAGGAACCTGCCTCTTCAGAGTTCTCTAGTATGATTTCTTTATATAAGTCCTTGAAAAGGTGCGTTACTCGGGGTTAAGGTGCTGTAACAGTGAGTCCTACTGTACTAAACCTTGCCTTCTACTCTCTAGGTACAAACCGTGACAGCGACTCCTACTGTACTAGACCTTGCAACACCCTACTCTCCAGGTACTTACCTATAGTCTCCATTGTAGTTCCTCTTTTTGGGTTAACCAGTTTTATGGTTAGGACCCTATAATAGAGATTTTGGTTAACCAAAAAAAGGACTACAACGGAGACTATAGGTAGGACCCTTTGGCCCGGGGTCGAGGCCTCAGATCAGAACCTTAAAGAGACCTTGGGCCAGGCTTGGGGTTCATATGGGGATTTCCCAAAATCTAGGTGGGGCTTTTAAAGACTTTGAAAAATATTGGTAAATAAGATCCTCTTAACCCCAACAAGGGGGAATATAAAATGTCCCAAAGCCCTACCTAGAAATTAGGGGTGCCTTATTTTGGGGTCCTTATAATAAGGATCCTACGATTTAGGGTATTATATTGGGGTCCACTATTTTCAGACACTCCCATATTGATAGAACGATCTAAACGACGATATGTCCCATGATCTATACAGCCACGAAGACGAAGGGTTGAGGATAGTGGTTTCTGGTTCGACAGGGATGTAGCAATCAAGCGAACTACAATGGAGACTATAGGTAGTCACTATATCCATAGGCCCCAAAGTAGTTCCTTTTTGGGATTACCTTATAGAATTCTAAATATGAGCCCCAAAAAGTGAACTACAATGGAGACTATAGGTAAACCCTAATCCCTGTTATGTTTCGTTTCTTAACTTCAGGATCCTCGGGTCTACGGGCTTAGAGTTCAGAGCCAGAGCCTCCATATGGGAGTTTCCGAATATTAGGGGTACCTTTATTCTGGGGTCCTTATAGTTAGGATCCTACTATTTAGGGTATTCTATTCGGGTCCCCTGTTCTCGAAAACTCCCATATGTTTGGCGCGTTTTTTTTGGCCCCCACGAAGCCCTCAATCCAGGATCCCCGAAAAGGGAGGCCAACAATGATCTCAGGAGTCTTCGGTGGTTGAAGGAGTTTGTCGTCTCTGGTGGAGGGAAGTTGTCAAGCTGGAAGTTTTACACTTAAAGGCTTAGGCTTAGGTTGCGGAAGAAGCTAAATGGGGAGCAAGACTCGATTTAGTGGTGTCGAATACTGCTTCAGGGGTCACCCCCCTGCTGCCAAACAAGGAACAGGTGCCGCAGTAGGTTCCACTGCAAAATAACTTAACAGACGTTGATGAAGTCTCCCTCAGGCCGTAGTGTTTCGGCTTTTAGGCTGAAGCTTTGCGACCGCACTTGCTGACGGCATCTGCAATTCAAACTTATCGCGTCTTGTGGATCAGGCGGGTCATGTTGGAATGCCGGCAGCGTAGCAAGGTAGAAAGGTAGCCCAAGACACGAGGCCCTACACACGAAAAGCACTCAGCAAAAAAATACAAGACGAAGGCCCAAATTGCCGTTAAGCATCTATGGATCCAAAAGAAACCCATAGCCGTAGCCCCGTATAAACCCCTTATCGAACCCATCAAGAAGCCTTCCGGAACCTAAATCCTAAAATCTCTTATCAAGTCAAATTTTAAACCCACCCTAGTAGACATGCCTAGACATCCCAACTACCCTCGAATATGCCTAAAATACCCACTATTACGGGCCATGAGGCCTCTGTTCAAGAGCCCTTGGGGGGTCCTGGCAAACCCTAAACCCTGAACTAAACAAACCCTAAACTCCCACCGCTCCGGCCTTTCGGTGGCCGTGGGCGGGTCGAAGAACCACGCACCCGAGGCCCGAAACAGCTTCAGAGTACTCTCCTTCAGGGGTCTGGAGCTCCTAGGTTTTGGGCTATTGAGTAATTAGGCTTTAGATATATTGAGAGTTTTTGAAGTATTTTGGACTTTAAGACTTATAATGCGTAGGTTAGAGTTTCGTGCCTTTCTCGAGGATTTGGAAATGACCGGCGCGCTACGTGGTTGCGGGACCCATGTATGCTTGCACGGAGGGGGAAGTTTATTACAACAGATTTAGGGATGGTGAACGGTTTAGGGAGCTTGTGTTTTGGATATCTTCGGATTGCTCATGGTTACGGACAAGGTTGATTGTTGTCCGGCCAGCTGTTGAATGCTTCTGCTATCCTTATGCGAGAGAGTCTTGGAGTGGGCCCGGACCGGCAAGATGTCATCCCAAAAGCCTTGTGACAAAAACCGAAAGGATCTAAAGTAGGCACTGCTTCGAGCCACGGCGGCTCGATCAACACTGCCGGGCACAAGGTTTGATGGCTCTCAAGGTAAACTCTGCGACCGTTTCGTTCGGCAAGGTGATGATCTTCACTAAGGCCTTGTGTTTATGAAAACAACCCAAACCCAAAACCCCGCATGATAAGACCCGAAAACAATCTAAACCCTAACCCGGCCTGCAACTGCAGCGCGCGGATCGTATCACAAAGCGCCTGACCGACAGAGGAGGCCGTTGAAAGCAACCGAAAACATGAGTTTTATACAGTTTTCTTGATTTTATCGGGGCCTGATGGGTCTCGGCTGTCTTTTAGAGCGCAGGTGGTCTTCCGACAAGGAATAGGGCAATAGTGTTTCGAACATGGGTATAGGGTCCTTATAGGGTTTCATAGAGGTATCATCATCACGGCCTTGATAAATTGCAACGGAGTTGGGAGAAAATTTGTTCGATTGCTCTTTGGGGAAGCACGTTGAAGCGGACAGCCAAACCCCCGATAACACATTTCTTTTTGCATTATGCAAAACTTCTGAAAGCCAAGCACAAATTGCAAGAAGAGTCACCCAACCCCGACCCTCAAACACTGTCCCCAGCCCCCCAAAACCGTTCACCCCTACCCTAATCGCCAAACCATTTGAACACTAAAGCCCGAAACAACCCAGAAACCCGACTCCTCCGCATCGCGTGGCTGCGAATCCGGCGTGACCAGAAGCACCTGTGACGACCAGGCCCGAAGTATCGAGCGTTTAGGGTTTGGAGTTGAGCCCGCCGAAACCAAACAATTATGGTACAGAAACAGGAGAACTGAAGCTCTATGATCCACAACAAAGAATCCGGCTTGCTAAGGCCATTGAAACTTAAACATCCTGCAAACCTTTCCGCGGCGAAAGAACGGGGACACTCTTCTTACAACCCCAAACGTAAAACGCTGAACCCTGCGAGTCCTAGCACTCGAGCATCCTGAAACGACCGCAAGTTTAAGCATCGAAAACCTCCCGGTGTACCTTGAACCTTAAAACCTTCAACCCTGAAAACCCAAACCCAACAACTCTAAATCCTAAAACCCTGAAAGCCGTGAACCCTAACAACTGACTTGAAAACCCTGAGATGCTGTATGCCACAGCCCTAAACGCCAAGTCCATGTCATAAACCCACAAAATCGTCCCGCAATAACTTGAACAACTATATGAGGACTATGTACATAGGAGCACTAACAAATACTAACTTCTTCACGTCCGGCCTCTACATCCTTTGGGGAATCGTGCTGACCTGGCACCTAACCTGAATCTGGAACCCAAGACCCGTAGCCCGGCACCTCAGACAATTGTTTCCAACTCTTCTTCACAGTTTGCAGGAAGGATCCTTCTAAGCTGGCACGGCTGCTGCCTTCCTCGGCGTCTCGGGGTTTTGGGGGGGTTGTGGGTTAGGGGTCAAGATCTACAGTAGGGGTTTGGATTCGTGCTTGAGGGCCTGTGGATGTCTGCACAGCTACGGGGTATAGGGGTTGGGGTTATAAAGGGTTTAGGCGATTTGGGCTTGCTAAGCTAGCCTACCAACACACACACGGACATTCTGACAATGTCTTTCGAGGCCCATGCAGCTCGGAGCTAAACAGGTCTGGGTGCTTCTCGTTTCGCGAGCTCTTGCACCAACTTCTCCGTGTGGTCCATGACGTCTCTGCAAGTGTACGTCTTCGGTGTATCCATTGTCTTGGCACATCACAGGTCCACTGTGCCGCCAACTCCGTAAATTCCAAGCACTTCTCAGTCGGGCAGAAAGACACAGAACAAAGGTGGAAGTTGTAAATGAGAAGCAGCAATCCATCACGGCGAGGCACAACATGGGCCAGCTTCGCCATCCAAAGTGCTTTCTTCAGGGAGCCTTGGTCGCCTTTTTCACAAGCAAGAGCGGTGGGCGACCGCTGATGTCGGCCGTGGTGCCCCAAACTGGCGGGCTATCACGACTCAGGGCGTACTTGACGAACAGTTCGCTTCAGCATCTTACAAAACACACAGCAAGCAATGCAAAATGACAAACCGAACCAGAGCACTGCAATCAAGAGACCACGGTGCCCTGCCGCCTCCCACTGCGTTCGGGTGGCAACGAGTCCAGCGAGAGCATCAGACTGAAACGCCTGCAGACTGAAAGCATTTTGTGCAGCACAGCTGTGCATGGAATGACACCGTCCTCGAAGGCAATCCGATCCACATAGCGCTGTGTTTGCTCGAGAAACTTGAAAAGATCCTCATTCTGGCCTGGGTAGGCACAGCAATAAATAAGTACGTAAGTCAAAGAAAGGACGACAAAACACCTGAAAGTTGAGGCTGCTGGCAAAACATGTCCCCATCTGCAAAGCTTTCTGTTGCGCAAGCAAGCCACCGCCGGCTATTTCGATGTTCAACAACCCGTCATATTCGGATTTCCCCCGGGGTGAGCTTTGCGACCCCAAGCTGGCGCAGACAGCTGTAAGGCTCACAACGAAGAGCTGTGAGCCGGCAGCTTCGCGGGTTATTCTAAAGGGGCGAGCGTACGACATAACACCCCGTCTCTGCTGAGCAAAATAGCATACATCGGCGACGTCCTGCCAGAAGCTGCTGCGATCACGAGCAGGCCCAGGCACGGACGCGTCGCGCAAACCTCCATGCAGCAGGCACTCCGTCCCCAAAGCAAATTCAACTTCAACCGTACCTTCGTGAGTAGCCGGCGGCCGCACAGCCTCCAGCACACAGACATCCCGAGGACAGTGGCTCGGGCACCGCCATACTTGACAATGCGATCTACCGCCGCCGGTGACAATGTTATGCATGGAACAACACACAGAAATGTTTTTTGCGCAAGCCATACACATACGCGCACACACACACACACACATGCACACACACCCACGCACCCACCCACCCACCCACCCACCCACCCACCCACCCACCCACCCACCCACCCACGCACGCACGCACGCACGCACGCACGCACGCACGCACGCACGCACGCACGCACGCCCAAACGCATGCACAGGCACACCGACAGACACACTGCAAATGAACAAGCCAAGCGCCAAGCAACGAGCAGTTCAACCCAGAAGCTCAGAGGCAAACCGACAACGAAACCAAACAAAATAAGCAACATAGAGAGATAGCTCAACAAACAACTACAAGCAGAAAAAAGTAAAGCCCTGAATATAACTGTAATGGCCAAGGCACAGCCACCTGGCCCTCGACAAACGATGTGCCCTGCAAGATGACGCGCTGGTTGGGCTTGAGGAAGAAGTCTTCAGCACAGAGCGCGAAGACAGCGCCTGACTTGCTGCCCCTGCCAAGTCCACTCTGACAAAAGCAGCAACATATTGATGTTAGGCCTCAAGAAACTCTGGGAGCCCCGCCACTCAAATCGCGGTTGGCCATGTCAAAGGTCCGCCATGCCCATGAGCCGGGAGACGCGAGCTTCAACCGAAGCTCGCGTTCCGCAGGTCATTCGGGGCCGCCGTCACGAAGAGGTCCGTGACGGAGCTTTCATGTAGGTCGGAGGGGTCCAGAGCCAGCGTGATGAGGACAAACCAAACCAACCAAAAACCAAGTTCCGGTATTCTTACGCGTCTTAGCAGCTTGGCATCCTTACAGCTTCTGGTCCTCCGGAGGAGTCTATCTAGGGTGATCAGGGGCACACCTCAGCCTGTAAGGTGCTGAGTGGTTGAGGCTTCGGGTTTAGGGTTCAGAGACTGTGCGCCTTCGGGGTGTGGGTTCTGAATGGGGTGAAGGTGCTGAAATGCGAGTGCGGTACATCGAGGGCTTCAGGTTTGTGTGTCGATGTTGTTTCCGCTGATCCGGCATGTCTCGCTGACATGGGCTAGTCACAGAAAGAACACCCGACAAACCGCAAGCACAGAAACTGTCCAAGCTACATGAGGTTGTCATGCTTACCGCATGGCCTTCAGGCATTGCGCCCAATTAAGGTATGCTTTTCTATATGCTGACTTGTGGCACAGCTTAAAATATGATGACGTAGGCGCCTTAATAATTAGAATAGGGTTTTGGGGCCCATGATGCTTTACTTATAATAAGGAACCCTCAAAATAGTAAAGGTTAATTAATCATGCCCCTATAGTTATATATCATTGGCCGACAAGTTCGGGGCCACGGTTTCGATGTCACAATTGAGCACAAGACCCTGTGCACTCAGAGCTGTTGAACCGTGAAAATCAACATTTCCAATCGCCACTACACCCTCAAACCTGATCCACGGCTCGAACCGCCCCAATATCGGGGCCACGATAGTTGGGATAGGGTTCGGAGGCTTCATTACATTACAGAATTCCAAACATAGAACCCTGAAAATACAGCATTGATCATTGATAACTATTCAGGCTTGTATGTTACTCCCCAACATGTCCCGAGCCAGGTCTCCACATCCTGCTTTGCGTCGTCGATGCATGTGCCCAGGCCTTCTTGGCTCCAGTGTACACGAAACTCTGGATTAGGCACAATAGTAAGTACAGGGGCTTAGTTTACGATTTAGAGGTATAACTTATGAAGGACATTCCTCAGGGATCTACCTGGGGAGAGTAAGGCTTCGGGCATGAGGAGGCCTCTGGCTTATTTCTCGTCGCGTCAGCTTGTTGGTTCCTTCATCTCGGCTTCGGGTGAAGGCAGACTTGGGAAAATGTCGACCCCTGATAAATGAAGACCCTTTCGTTCAGCACCTTACCAATAGGATATAGATAGCCGAAAACTAAGATTAGAAGATTTAAGACCGGATTTTGAGGGGCGTGAACCTCTACACAACCCGGGATAAACTCAACACTTCAAACCCTTGCAAACATGAATCCACAAAACAGCTTGAAAACCACACCTGAAGAGATCCCCCATGCGAACAACATCGGAATCCCTAATAAAGCCGTTGTGAAATAAACACAAAGCAAAGCTCTGTGAAACCCTTTTAAACCCAGCCTGAAGCCCTATTGATTGAACACAACCCCTATCGAGCCCTTCTGAAACCCTTGTACCCCAAACCCTTACCCCCTAAACCCAAAACCCCAAACCCCCAAACCGTATACCCCTAAACCCTTATACCCTATACCCAAAGCCCTATAAACCCTAAACCCTTGTACACTAAACCCAACAGCCAAGAAACTCCAGCTTTTCGATGAGGTTTGCGCCGCTTGGCACTGCCTCCGGTGGGTGCCCTCCTCCTGGTCTTAGGGCTAATAGGGTTTCGGGTGTAGGGTTCAGGATGTCTCGAAACTTCAGGGGTGTGGCTTCAATTATCCTTGGGGGCCTTCATGTTTGCTTAGCGTCTCTGGGTTGAAGATTCGACATTCAGGCCTTGCATAGATGATGAGACGGGATACGGGGGATGTCATACTTCTCCAATATGCCACCAAAAGAACGTTTGGAGGATACCCCGGCCCTATTACTTGCTGCCCCAAGTACAACGTGGTTTCTGAACCCAGGGATAACGGATACAAGGGGCCGTAGACTTAGAATCGGGCTTGGAGGGATCTATTGTACTAGAAATTGAATCTAACTATAAAGGGACCATAAGGCCATGGAAATCCAAGTTCTTCAGACCCCTGTAGTATCCACTCCACGGGTGGACCTCATCGCTGGTGAAACACTCCAGACCCTGCACGGGAGAGGCTCGAACTCTGAACCACAAACGGCTTAGGGTTTACTTGGAGGGTCGGGGGACTTAGTAACTGGTTATATTAGGGACTCATAAGTACCATAACCCCCATTATAATTAGGGTCCCATTTAGGGTACTTATAAGTCTACTCACTACCTACTTACTAAGTCCCCCGACCCTCCAAGTAGGGTAGCCCTAAACACTTCAAATGGCAAAGCTGGTACAATCGTACAAGAAGCACAGTAGTTCAAGCTCGAAGAGAAGACCTTCATCCCTCAATCCAAAAACCTTTCTACACGTCCAGGTATTCCCACATCTGTTGCCAGTTGTTGGGGTTGGCGAGACATCGGGGCTCGATGTACAAATTCGAGGGATCCCAAACCATGTGCTGTTGAGACCTAAGCACGACAACCTTAAAGCCGAGCCAATCATCCCTGACAACGCATCTCAAGCCTTCCTTGATAAGCAAACATTTGAGAGGGATACTCATATATGAAGGCCCTGTGAGAAAAAGGGCTTTGCTGATCAGGGCTATGCATCAACACTGAGAAGACCCCAACCATGACCTCTAATAAAACCGTACACCCTTGAGGCCCAAGTCCTGCGAATGGATTCGAGACATCCGCTCTCCGAACTCACGGAAAAAGGCATTGTCAACAGGATATCCAGCGCGGATAGCCTGACGGATTATTGGTGCCAAGTCGTCTAAACCCTATGCTGTCGAAGCCCTCAACTCAACCGTACATAACTCAGAGTATGTATCCAACAGCTCCATCAACCTAGGACCCTAGAACCCCAGTATCCCTACATGGTACTGAAAATGCTAGGTTGTGGGGGAATTACATCCTACGCGTTGCATATGGCTGAAGGAACAGAATTTCAGAGCTTGTGGTTTGGATAACTGGCCTTCTTGGGATTCTAGGACTTGCTCGGCAAGGCATGGGCTGCAACTTTGTGTGAGGCTTCCCATGTTGTCCGAAACTCTACACTCCCAGTCTTCCCAGAATTCATAACCTACCCTTCCAGAATGAGGGTCTACGGGCCTACGGGTTGGGCTTCAGGGTTCAGATATATGTATTCAGCTGGGGCTCAGAAGAGCTCTAACCGTTGGGTTCTGAACCCTGCAGCGACAGACCATCATCGTCCCTAGACCCATCCGGACTTCGAGGTTGAGGTGCATGGGCAAACATCAGAGACCATACCCAAAGTCCTAAACTTCCTATATACTTCATACCACTACTACGACCCTTATATGTGCCCGCGTTCCGCGTTCTCGACCCCCCCCCCCCCCCCCCCCCAATGGTCCCCCCCCCCCCCGGCACGCCCCATGGGGGTGGGCAGGAAGCGGAGGAAGCACAAACCACGGACAAAAGGAGAGAAGCAAGGAAAGCAGAGGAAGCAGACACGACGGACAAAAGGAGAGAAGCAGAGGAAGCACAGGTACCACAGGGGGGGGGCGAGAAGCAGGCAGAAAAGGAGACAAGCAGAGGAACCAGAGGTACCACAGGGGGGGGGGAGAAAGGAGACAAGCAGAGGAACCACAGGTACCACAGGGGGGGGGGGGGGAACCACAGTACCACGGGGGGGGGGGAGAAGCAGAGGGGGATACGATGGGGGGGGGTGGGGGGGGGGGGGGGCGCAGATGCTGGCACATATATAGCATTCAGACCTGGGTTTCGGGGAACATCAGACGTGGGGTTGGGTGGGGAGATACAGAATATATCGAGTACTACAATTACGGCAGGACTCTAGGGAGAAACGGGATGTCTTTACATTCTTCCCGACGCCTATGTTATCCCTGGCAGCCAAACAAGCAAAAAGCAGCAAACAGATGGCCCCGTTTGCCAAGATACATAACCGACGGGGGGCTTAAGGCTTTGCAGTTCGGGTCTGAAGCCCAGAAGTACCCGGAATCGAGCAGCCCGAACATCTCTGCGGCTCTTGAAAACACACCGAAAATTTGCTTTGCAATATGAAGCCACTGATCTGAAAGCATAAAACACCACAACATCCCATGGAACATGCAATCCGAGACCAGCACAACCTTACTAAGCCTCGCTCACCCCATTCAAACTCAAAAGGGGTTTAGGGGTTAGGGGTCTAGGGGTTTGACGGTTAGGGGTTTGGGGGCTTTAAACCGTGAACCTTACACCCGCTAAAGTCATGTTTCAGGGCCTGCGCGGTGGCTCGGAGGTGCAGCGAAAGGGCTAAGGCACTTCGCAAAGCCTCGATGGCTCAGAGTTTGGTTTGGGGAGTTTAGGGTTTAGGGTTTGGGGAGCTATAAGTAAGGCTTAACGTTTAGGCTTTGGGGAGTTTAGGGCCTTATACCCGACGGCCCCAAATCGGCTAAAGAAGGCACCATTTCTGGACGTTGGACTGTAGCCCCCAAACCACGGGGAGTGGTAGTTTTGGAATCTTGGGGAATGTAGGGTTGATGGAGGGTGGCCGATCACGAGCTTCAGGGCTTCCATCCTCCGGCATTCACTGGGCGACTACCATACTGGGACTCTAGTCAGGGTTGACGAGGGCCTACAATAACCTTGGACAATTCGGCCTGAACAGACAGTACAACCCACAACGAACTTGCACAACAGAGCACACAACTGGTAGAACCCCGACGTTCTGAATCTTGATAAAACCTCTGGAATCACCAAAAACCCGAATCCTAAACCCTCAGCGCTAGAACCCTAGAACCCCAGGCCCTGAACCTAAAGCCCGATAAGCCCCAAACCCTAAACTCCTGAACCCTAAACCCCTGAACCCTGGAACGCTGATCCCTAGACCCCTACAACCTTAGCACTCTGGAGCCCTAAACTCCAAATTCGAATACTTCAACCTTTAACTCTAAAACCCTCGACCCCCAAACCCGGGGATTCTGAGCCAAACCATGGTAAACAATAGCAATAGTACACGTACTGGTGATGCAAAACCCTGAGCCCCTGGGCCCAAACCCTGGAAGACCCCCAAACCTTAGGACTCTGAGCCAAACCATTGTCAAGCATAGCACTAGTACTAGTAGTATAGTAGGAGTAGTAGTAGTAGCAATAGTAGTAGTAGTAGTAGTACTAATAGTAGTAGTAGTAGTAGTAGTAGTAGTAGTAGTAGTAGTAGTAGTAGTAGTAGTAGTAGTAGTAGTAGTAGTAGTAGTAGTAGTAGTAGTAGTCTAAACCCCAAACCCTAGTCCCCAAAAACCCCAAGACCCCCAAAATCCTAGTATTCTTAGCAAACCATAGTAAGTAAAAAACAGCAATCGTACTTGAAACCCTGAACCCCTACTTTTGAGGACTTACATAAGGAAATCATATTAGGGAACCCGAAAAAGGAAGGGGTTCTTCAGGGCCCAGGTAAACCCTCAACCAGCTCTTCCAGACTCCTTAGGGTATAGGGAGTAATCGCACTTAAAACCCTACACCCCAAATCCCTAGGCCCTATGAACCCAGCGTCAGGTTCTGAGTCAAGCCAGGAGGCAGCGTTGTGGCTTCGACCGGGCCAAGGGTTCGACAGGCCGGCGGCCTTCGGCTTTTGAATCAGATCTTTTGCTTACCCTTAGGCTCTAAGGACTCATATTTTCAGGCTTTTGGGTCCAAAGACCATACTAGAAAAGGCATATGGGCTGTTTTGAGCCTTGGGGTTAGCCTTGAGGTCTGAAAGCTTTTTTTGGCTTGATCGGTGGCTTGTAGTTGCTGTGTAAGTGTGGATTTAGTGCTTCCATGTCCTTTCTTTGTAGGCACGGCTTGCGCATTCTGCTTCTGCTGTTCGTGACGATGCGCAGTTGAGTGTGTAGTTGCTATTCGTTTTGCTGCTACTGCAAGCGTGTGCTTAAAGCTTCTGGTTCGTGTGCGTGTGCACTTTGCTGGCTGTGCTGTGCATATCTATTTACATATATTACTATATACACATACATATACATAATCTATGCAAGCATCTTCAGCTGGATGAGGCTACGGGATCTCGGGATTCCTTTTCCTGAGCTTTGAATCTCGACTCGAGTGCACGGCAGAAGGGGTTCTTGCTTTAGGGTGTAGGGGCCCTTGGGTCAAGCAATTGATGCGAAATCACTGCGCACTGGGCAGCGCCCGCAAGCCAACATTCCTGAAAAGGCTAGTTTTCACAGTCTGGATTTCTGCCGGGACGACAGACCTGAAGTGCAACTATCATTAACCTGAACTTATTACTTGTGCCCTAAGAGCCATGCTGCATAATATAGGGGCCTTAATAATTGCCTCTACTATTTCAGGGGTTCCCTATTCTGATTATAGTGTAATGGGTCCAAAACCCTATTCTAATTATTAGACCCCTATATTCAGACCTAAAAATTATTATCCCTAAGCCCAGCCATAGGCCCTATTCAAGGCCCCTATATTGCCGGGCTCTTTGGGGTTCTTGCTTTCAGGGCACCGCCGAAGCAGAGCTACCCGAACCTCGCCCACCACGAAGGCCCAGGGGTGAGCCACGCAGAGAGCGGATAACTCTGGTGCCACAAGGCTTTCCACCTGAGGCTTTAGGACAGGGTTTGCGGTTTAAGACTTATAGAGTAGTAGTAGTCGTCGTAGTAGTAGTAGTAGTAGTAGTAGTGGTAGTAGTAGTAGCAGTAGTAGTAGTAGTAGTAGTCGTAGTAGTAGTACTAGTAGTAGTAGTAGTAGTAGGAGTAGTAGTAGTAGTAGTAGCAGCAGCAGTAGTAGTAGTAGTAGTAGTAGTAGTAGTAGTAGTAGTAGTACTAGTACCAGTACCAGTACCAGTACCAGTACCAGTACCAGTACCAGTACCAGTACCAGTACCAGTACCAGTACCAGTACCAGTACTAGTACTAGTACTAGTACTAGTAGTAGTAGTAGCAGTAGTAGTAGTAGCAGTAGTAGTAGTAGTAGTAGTAGTAGTCGTAGTAGTCGTCGGGGGAGGAGGAGTAGCAGCAGGAGGAGTTGCAGCAGCAGTAGCAATAATACAGAAAGCAATAACAATAGTCAATAGTAGCAGCAGCAGCAGCAGCAGCAGCAGCAGCAGTAAGAGCGGCAGTAACAGTCGTCGTCATATCTGTCCCCGCCGTCGTCGGAATCAACAGAGTGTCTACGCAACCCTCAAACCTCAACCTGATTGGCCATTGCCCTAAGTGTTTAGCATGCTTTAACACCGGAGCGAGGTGGAGTACACCTTCTATAAAGTATAGTGCCTTACTAATTACTATAACTGCAATATGGTTCAGGGGTGTATTACACCAAAAATAGCAACTAATGAGGAGCCCTATGGAACAAAGCAAATAGCAGTTCTCCTTACTCTATATTGTATTTTCCCTAGGGCTCCAAGTATACAAATAGTAAGTCTATAGATACTACCTGCGTTGGGCTTTTTGGAGCCCATGGGGTTAGTCAATGCAAAGACTGGTTCTTTGGCACCAACAAGGCCGGCAGCTCAAAACCTCATGGAAAACAAGACCTGAAAGTACTCAACATGAGGGTTCTTGAGGGTTTAGGGTGTAGGGTTATTGGAGGTTTACGGTGAAAGGGATCCTGCATGAAGGTTCCCGTTTTCCTGACACTCCCATCTGCCTCCGCGAAGTAGTTCGAACGGCCTGCACTCTTTTCAGAAGGTCGCACGACCCTGCAACACATGGGAATGTCTTGACAAAGTTGGGCCAAGGTTTACCAGGTACTAGACCCTCAAACTGAACTTCTGAACACAAAACTACAACGTAAACTGACGTAAACCAAGCCCCCCCCCCTCCCAAGTCCGCAAAACCCTGAACCCTAAACATGCCTAAAACCTTAGCTCATTCCCCCGCCCCGAACCCTTAAACGAGTCCCCTGAACCCTAACCCGACGACCGCAAGCCCTTGAACCATAGTTCCATCAATGCAAACGCCATTAAGACTCTTCATAAAGCTAGCGCCCTATCAAACCCATATCTTTTATGCAGCAGGTGCAAAAACTCTGTATAACCCCTATGAAGCACTTGTCTATAAAGCAATAGGGAGGTTCGGAGCCTGGTGTTCGGGTGTTTCGGGTTCCTGCAAGGTTTGAAGAGGGGCTTAGGGTTTAGGGCTAGGCCCCTTGCGGTCTTGCGCCAAGGAGGCCGAACAAACGTTCAAGAACGAGCTTCTTGTTGACTGCAGGCTTCGCAGAGATCTCAGGTTCTATCCCACTAGACTCAACATTCTCGACAGGTGAACCCTACATCCTAACCCCCACATATCCTAAAGCATAACCCTATGAAGACGCCACCAGTTCAAAGAAGGTCTAGGGCGAGAGAAGCTGGTCTACGGTAGGTCCCATCTGCAGTTGACCGTGACAGAACCCTGGAAAGCATAAAAATCATGCATACCAGTAACAACGGTTCAAAACCCCTAAACCTCGAGCCCCAAAGACCTAAGCTGTCCTAAACCCTACAGTGCCCGTTTCTGCGCTCACCTTGAAGATCCGGGCGCCATCGCGCAGCCACGATGGCCGCAGAATCCGGGAGGCCAAACAACTTGAAGCCCTTTTGTACCTGTGGGGTTTAGGTTCTTCTTCCCAAGCATTGTGGGGACAGTTCCGTGAAGAATGATGTGTGTATGCATCTACTTTATAGGTATATACACACATGTAACACGGAAGCCTGCGTGATAAATGCCTAAGAGTAATTATAAGGCTTCAGCCGTGGTATCGCACTATACCACCCCCAAAGCCCTATTCTAGTCGTTCAGGCCCCTTTTACTTTTCTGATGCTCGAGCTTTGCCCCTCAAGGCTTTGCAGGGTGAAGTACGAGGCTTGAGGCTCGAGGGCGTTGGAGATGGGAATGGGAATCATCGTTCTTGCACACGGTTAAAATGCTTTCTGCTATTTTCTGCTTCAGGAGGACTTCAATATGCTAACCTCAACCGGCTGACATTGTTCAGCCTTTACAAAGCCGGAAACGACTGCTGGAAACATGGCTGCCCGAGCTAGGATGCCATGAAAGCACACTCGCAGATACAACGGACAACGCCTAGCAGAACCTTGAATCCTGAGTCGGTTCGACAAGAATGTACATCCTTAGAGTTTGCAGGTACCGGCAACAGTGTACACCAAGCCACCACCGCTGCAAAGCAGCTAACCCACACACTTCTATAATGGGACCAAACCAACAGAGAACATACACCAAATCCTCAACGCTAAGATCTCCGCTAACCCCAAAAATCCAAAGGCCCTGAGCCATAAACCTCTAACTCCGAAGCCCTGATCCCTCAAACTGCAACCCCAACCCCTTGACTGTGGCTATCGATTTCTTGCCCAAATCTTCCGCCTCACTCCATAGGTCAGAGTCCCGAAGCTTCTCCACCTGTCTTGACATGCAAGAAAACGGCTTTGGGGTATATTTATGTGATGAAAAAGAAGAGGACCGGTTCTATGAGTTCGATAAGGGCGCATTTCATTGTTGAGGGTCAAGTTTGCGGCTAACGCTTTGGCTTAGCGCAGATCCGACAAAAAAAAGTACACATGTAGACGCTGATTAGGGGCTTTCTTCATGGGACCCCGATGGCTGCGACAAGGATGAGAGCGAGTGCTCCAGGTCCGGTAGCCAAGCCCGAACTCTCCGAAGTGCTGTTGAGAAGATAAGACACACCCTCCAGCTTAAACCCTTAACGCCCTGAACCCTAAACCCGACAAGCCCTGAGCCCTAAAGAACAGGAGCCTGCATGAGACCTGTCTGAATTGACCGCTTGACTGCGAGAAACCGCGCATTCCTCTGAAGGAGCACTATGACAAGACCTCAACCCAACAACTGAATTCCCCCACCCCCCCTTTCCGGGCCCTCAGCAACAAACCCCAAACTTGAAACCTCAAGGGGCTTCGAAAGCTTGAAACCTCAATCGGAACAAATTCCCGAACTGATAGGTAAGCTTCACGATGTGCGAGTTCAAGCATAACGAAGCTCCGCTTGAGGCCATGCTCATTAACACGCAACAAGCATCTCAAGCCCAAGCCCAAAATCCAACCCCCAAAACCTAAACCCGCAACCCCAAGCCCAGCAACCCTTGAAGCCCGAGCCCTGAACTCCTAAGCCCCAACCCTGAAATATTGAAATCTCAAACCCTCAGATCAACCCGTGAAACATTGAAATATTACACCCTCAGATGCTCAGATGCAGAGTACCCCAGCCTCCTGTGCTCCTGAAGGTTGTAAGTCTCCAGTCTCCGAGTCAGCAAGGACCATACCTTGCTTCGCGCGCCAGGAACCCTAAACCCAAAAGCCTAGACCCTAAACCCCTAAAACCCTAACTCCTGTACCCGACAGCCCTGGACCCCATATGCCTTTGTTCGGGCTGGAAGGCTGCGCTCAGACGCGTGGCTTCGCGCTGCCGGGCTCGGGCCCGGGGTGATACAAGATTGAAGGATTGAGGTTTGCAGAGTTTTGGATCGAGGGCCCCTAAACTCTTTACCCCTAAACCCTACAAACCCTGAAACTTAGGGCGTGGTTGGGATAGTTTTAGAAAATATTCTAGCCACTATAGCTTCTATTCCTCGTTGGGTTTAAGTACCCATCAACATGTAAAATGTAACCCGACTATGACAAAGAAACCAGAAGGATTAGGCCGAAGCACTTCGGGTACGGGTTTCGAGCTCATCAAACGAAGTCGGTTTAGGCTTGTGGTTTAGGGTTTAAGGCACTCAGTTTCAGACTTGCTGTCGCGATTTAGGGATCGTAGTTTCTGGGCGAGAAACCCTACGCCTTATCCAAGGCCTTCTAAACGGAACTCATGACATCCCTAAACCCCTGGGCAAGCGGCTCATCACCCCTTTCTGCGCCGTCGCGGCGTTCAGCAAGAATCGCCTTGCGGGTCAAGATTTCCAGATAAACGCCCTAAGGGTTATAGAGGCATAGGGTTTATAGGGGCTTAGGATTTATAGGAGTTCATCTTGGTTTAGAGTTCTCGGGCTGGGGCTGGCAGCCCCAAAGGTTGAGAGTACCTACGTTGTACTGTTTTGGGTCTCTATACAAGGAAATACTCTTATGGTTCGTCTTCTGCTCAGGCACGTCATGCAGGCCCCTGAATCAGGTTCAAGGGTAGAGTCTGAAGTTGCGCTGGATTCTTCCAGGGCGTGACAGGTGCTACTTGGAGAGGCTCGAAACGTTCGACAGTGTAACCATGGATGGAGATGGGATGGAGGTAGGAGATGGTCTGCAACCCCACTATGATGCCAGTTGCTTCAACATGGGTTTGAATCTGTCTTTGGTGTTGCAGGAATGTTCAGGGTTGAGCTTGGGGTTGGAGCAAGTCAAGGGTGTAGAGCACGTCAGGAGTACTGAGGAACCCAAGGCCCGGATGACAAAGGGCAGCAGCTGGTCTACATCCAACCCACACTGTAGAGGTCTTAAGCGTGAGAATGGGGTTTTGGGGTCTACGACGAAAAAACTATCTAGAGACCATGAGGGCAAACTTTGTTGTAAATATTTGCTACCAACATGATGTGCAACGAAGGATTTTGAAGGAGCTGCAGAGCTTGGGGAGCCACAAAGCAGGCAAAGAAGGCCAAGAGCCATAGCCATAGCTGCCATGACTGAGGAAGTACTGGATTATGGGGTGGCTTAGGCATAGACCGAGTCACTTTGTGTGCCAGATCTTAGGGCTGCGGGTGGCATCGAAGCAAATGCTCATTGGTGCCTTGTCCCTGCGTTTTCATGCTCGATTATCGAAACACTGCTGAAGCCTGACCAAGTCTTGCAAAACCCGAGCTCCACTGTCTGGGTAGTAGAAAGGTCCCCAAATGTGGTTCGCTTTGCTTCGTGACCACTGGGCAGTGCCGAAAACTGGATATTTGGCTTTGTTGCGACTGTGGTCAGGTGTCTGAAACTCTTGGGCAATCAGCACGCAGTTGTCTTTGGTATACGTCGAGGAGTTGTCCAAGCGCTCGATGGACCAGACCCAATCGGAAGGGCCCGCTGCACAATGCAGCGGCACACCTGAGTAGTAGCATCGTCCACCTTGAAGCCATAGCATGCCTAGCAGGTCGTCCAAATCGAGTGCAAAACTGCCGTTCCAATCGGAATTTCTAGCTCTTTGCCGTGCGGTAGTGAGTAACCTGAGCCCGTGTCCGCGCATAGTCTGCAGCCAGGCTGATTCCATATCCCTGGCGCACTCCTTGCAACGGTTTTGTAGCCCATTTCTGCTTGCAGATTCTCGAAAGAATTGCGATTGCTGCTTCCAAGTGCCGCAACGCCCACACAGCCACCTGCCCTCTGCATCTGGTCCTCGAAATCGCCTACGTGAGCCTGCTCGGGTCGGAGAAGGGCGCAGCCTTGCAACAGCAATGCCTTCCTGGAGCCGTTGCAACTGCACCTGCTCTTCTCGAACACGGGCCACCTCCTGGACTTTCTGCCTGGACCACTGCGCAGATCCACCAGAAGAGCCCTCCTCGTTGCACGTCTTGTGGACCGCTGAATTGAACTCAGCTGCAATTAAGCAGCAGTTCTCTTTGACGTAGCCTTGTCGGTTGTCGATCCTTTCGATGGAAGCTCTCCAGTGTGAATGCGGCTTTAACAATTCCATGGGTACACCAGAATATGCACATAGGCCACCCTGCTCAAGTACGAGGTCCAGCAGATGGCCCGCATTTACATCGCACTGCCAGCCTTTCTGGCGGTCTCTGTAGCGAGCGTTGTGAGCCGCTCTCACACTCCAGCCTCGCAGTGTCGATCTATACCGGTAGTCGGAGGAGGCATGTGGCAGCCCCTTGTTTCCAAGCCTCTGCGGGCTTCTGGCTTCCTGAACCAGGCGCGCCAGGTCTTCACAGGCAGTCGGACTCGGCGGTTTGTCGTCGTAGACCACGGAAGTTGATAGCTTCCGGCCCACCTTACATACAGCTGGCTTTCTCCAACAGATCAGTGCTGCCAGGGTCCGCAAAGATCCAGCTTCGCTGAGTCGCTTCATGAGTCGCAGTGCGATTCTCGGCAGGAAATTCCAGCCTGCGCAATGGCCGGCACACAGCAATTTTCACACAACGTCTGCTATCTGAGGGGACGTCGAGCCGCTCGGCGCAAGACCCGTGATTCAGAACTCTACTTAACCCCTAAACCCTTAACCCTAACTGGAGCCCTACACACTGCTTTGCATGCGCATGCCGCCCATCAAGCAGTCAATCATGATGAAGCATCGGTGCCAACTGCCATGACAAAGTTGTTGACAATGTGGAACCCTCGTTGAAGACCTGATTCTGCGAAGTTTGTCGGGCCTCGTGCAATGCCTGCTCAGTTATCTCCTGTTTACACTGTGCTCTGCGCAACTTTTCCGACGATCCGACACAAATTCGATCTCACACTGGTTGGACGATATTCACTTATGACACGACGGTCGACCGAGGAGCACCTCGGGAAAGAGCGTCCCGAGACAGATCGAGAAATAGATTGGTGGATATGTAGGTAGCACATAGATAGATAGACAGATACATACATAGATACATGGATAGATCGCTAGATAGATTGATCGATTTACCGATGGAAAGGTCCATCCGGGCCAGAATCGTTTAGTGATCCGATGCATATACGAAGACTGCCTAGACGGAGGCAGTGCATATGTGAGACGAACGAACAAAAACACACCCACGAGTGTCATGCACCGAAGGTCCAAAGCCTGCTGCTATGTAATCCTTGTTGGAGGAAGGGGTTCATTGATCAGGCGTCCGCATCTAATCCGCTGGACATCTCAGTACTAGTTTATGTATGACTCGAACTTCCTGTATGAATTCGACCAAGAATGGAAAGAGCTCGACCCTGAGGAGCATAAACCTCTGCTGGGAGGATCGGCGATGGGATTTGAGGCTTTAGGACTGCAGAAATTACAGTACTTACTTACAGTTCGGAGACTAGGCGGGTGACATGGAAACTAATGTCCCGCAGCAGTCGCATTGAATTTCAAAATCAAGCTTAGTTGGTTTGGGTCTTAAAAGAACTGTGAATAGGTGTGGCAGTAGCAGTAGTGGTAGTCGTTGTCGTCGAGTACAGTAGCAGCAGCAGCAGCAACAGCGGCGGCAGAATTAGTAGCAGGGGTAGGCGTAGCCCCACGCCGTGCCCTCATCGTATGGAGTGTGGCTTCAGGACAAGCCCAACCGGCGAGGTAGTCCTTGTCTATTGCACTTCGCAACCCACAAACAAACGAAACCGAACAATATGGAGCCGCTAGACCGTTACGGCGACATCACAGCCAGGCACGAAACCAGAAGCCCTGAACCCTGCAAACCTACACTCTGAAGACTTGAAGCCTGATGCCTCATAAGCCACGGCGATACCAACTGATAAGCCCTGAGACCCTGACACCATCTGACACCCCCTTCAAACTGTGTTAGTAGCGACTGACAGACTTCTGCCAAGCCCTGTGGCACCTCTGAGCAGTCGAGAGTGTCGCGGCCACGGAGAGGTCTAGCGCCTTCGAGTTTGTCTTCGCTTTGTGCTGGGAGGCTGTTGAAAGGGTACAGTGTTCAGAGATTCGATTGCCAACTGAGGCAAGCCCCGAAGCCCTAAAACTTTCACTCGACTCACCAGTGACCAGACGTTAGAGAGAGCGTTTGGGGAGTTTAGGGTCATACGATGTTGTTGTGTCAAGTCAAAGGGTCTCAAACCTAATGCCGCACCTTCTACCCGAGATCTGGTAGACCGAAATATGACCATGGCTTCGTGTGACTGCCGCACTGAACATAATGATAAATGGAAAAGGGTTTTGGGGTACATTCAGACTTAGGAAAATGTAAGTATGTATTCAAGCCCCTACAGTATTGCAAGAATGACTGAGCTTATCCGTGCATCGAGGAACCAATTCTTCGAGATCCTGCTGGGAATCCGAATGAGGACGTCTTACGGACCGTCGACTGAAGGGTTCTGTGGTAAGTTGCAGCAACTGCCTACAGTATACGAACACCTGTACCAGAAGCGGCACGAAATCTCTGCTCCTGTAAACCCTACAACCCTGAGGCCCCCGGGCACCAAAAAGCTACGGCAAAATATCACCTCTAACTCCCCATTTTGGCGGCTAACATGACGCAAAAGAACAACTGGTCCACAACCCCTAAACACTAAAGCCCCGATTCCAACCCTGAACCCTTATCAAACACAAAACCCCAATCGTAAACCCTAAACCCTAATCTAATCCCCCCCATCACATTTCAACGCAGAAATCGCTCTCTGTCGAGGCCTCAGACTAAACCCTAAACCCTATAAGCCCTGCACGCTATAAACTCTAAACCCCGAAACCCTAACCCGTAAACTCGAAACCCCGAAACCCTAAACCCTAGAAGCCCTAAACCCTAGAAACCCTAACAAACCTTAGAAGCCCTAATAAACCCTAGAAACCCCTAATAAACCCTAGAAACCCTAATAAACCCCAGAACCCCTAATAAACCCTAGAAGCCCTATTAAACCCTAGAAGCCCTAATAAATCCTATAGAAACCCTAGTAAACCCTAGAAACCCTAATCAACCTTTGTCGAGGCCTAGTAATTCCCAATATAGAAACCCTACATTCTACTACAGAGGTACTTTGGACCCTTAAACCCTAAACCCCGATACTTCCCTTATAGAAACCCTTAAAGAGACCCTTAAAGGAGGTACTTAATTAGGACCCTTTGGGGTATAGGTACTTTGAGCCCTTAAAGAGACCCTTAGGGTTTGCCGAGGCCTCCGACTCCAACTCGAAGCCCACGGCCAGGCACTCGGGCAAGCAGAGCTCCCGCGAGCCCAGCCCAGGCGGGAAGGAGTCCAAAAGAGCCTCCAAGGTGACGCTCTAGGATTTAGGGTTTACGTTTTCGGAAGTTAGGGGTTTAGGGTTGAGGGGTTTCGGGGCGAGGGTTCCAGTTAAGGGCTTTGACTTGACGGTTTCGGTTTAGTTTAGGGTCTACTTAGGGTTTGCTAGGGTTTTGGCTTGCCGGTTCAAGGGTTGAGGATGCTTCTTGTGTTTTGTATGTCTTTTGTTTTTTCTGGTTGTGCTTGGATTCTCGTGGGTAGGGTGGGAGTACCACTGTCCTTTTAGGGGCCGGACTTGGGACTTCGTGAAGAGTGTTGTGGGGTTTTAAAAGGCTTAGCATGTGAGGCTTGGCATTGTACTCCGGTGCGGCACAACTACGAAAAATGATAACAGATCCGTGCATACATCAATACATGCGAATGTATGTAAATGTACGTATATACAATTGCAGACCTACTTAAGGCACTTGTAGCCGTACTCACTGTGTTACTATGTCCTTGGATCCTTCCAGTAGAGCTTGCTTCTATCGGCATCAAGGCTCAGACGACAAGCACATAACCCAACAAACTCAACATGATCTCTATATACAAGCAACAGTTCACATTAACATTTAACGCGCTAGCCATATACTATAAGTGCTACCCCTTGCTTATCACCCTACTTACTAAGTCCCCTGATCCTTGAAGTAAGGACTTTCGGAGCAGGTGTGTTAGGATGGATCCGAACCATGAAAACCTGGTTGACCTCTTTAAGGGTCCTTTGAAAGGACTAGGTACTTGGGTTAGGATAGTAGTTAGCTTTGGCAGTGTGATGGTCGGGAAAGTATCTGATTATTAGGTACTTGGACCCTTGTAGGGATAGGTACAGAAAATACTCCTCGCGCAGGCCTGGTCTCGGAACTCCAAGGCATCGGGTCCGTCCGCTAGCACGAGGGCATGACAGGGATCGGTGGCCTTGTGGCGGATGTAGCTTAAGGGTGTTTGCGAACGTGTTGCAGGGCCTAAGTCTGTCGTAGGGCTCACCTGATAGGGCTTTACGGGGTTCTTTTGGGTTTATAGTCTGGTTAGATTGCTATGGGGGTTTTTAGGGAAGTCACGGAGTCTGCTGCAGTCAGACGTCTACGTAGTGTTTAGGGTCAACGGCTTCCGAGTGCATGGAATCTCCTAAACCCTTAGCACGAGACCAAAGTCTGCCCAAGCTTTGGGGCCAGGACCTAATGGAAAGCTACAGCCCTGGACCAGTAAGCCAAAGCAAAAAGCATAAGAGGAGAGGACAGGTTGTAGGAATCATGATTTAGCAACTCGAACATAGGATTGATTCTGACGGCTCTAGATGGCTATGAGGAGGAATCCTGGACACAACACTGCAGAATCGTATGTTGACCCGTGCTTGACAAATCCACTCGTCGTCAGGAGCATCATCGGGGTCCTAACACTACGGCCCTTCACATTCAAGCACATGGGTTTGCCAATCCGGGGTCTGGACTAAACCGCTATCGAGTCCTTCTCAGTCCCTCACCATGCTGTCTCAAAAGCCGCTTTCACCGCGCCTGATAAGTCTACGTAGCCCTTCAAGCCTAAAAAAACCCTAAACCCTGTATGCAGAGGCCTTGATAATTTGAATAGGGTTCTGGTGTATATTAGACTAGTAGTTGCATTAAGGAACCAGCAGCGTGGTGTTGGCATTTAGTCAGGCCTCTCTGTTACCCACCCTCGAACTTGAATCGTGGGTTCCCTAAACCCTAAACCCTATATCTCGAGGTCACCCAAGCAGCGAGTAACGACTGCAGCTTCCCGACTCCTCGTGCAGCAAAGCTATGTGTCCGTTTGCAGCCTTGCTGTTCAATGTGTAAACTGCCCGAAACCTGAGACGAACAAGGCAACAGCGCAAGTGCTGGAAAAGAAACCAAAGCGTGCAAGACCATGCTTTGACGGCCCCCCGATGATGCTCGGGTCTCGGGGTCCAGTTAGGGCTGCATACTTCGGGTGTTGAGTTTAGGGAAGGTTCAGGGTGTAGTGTTAAGCTCTTAGGATTCATGGTTTAAGGCTCAAGGTTTAGGGTTGTGGCCTGCAGTTTAAAAGTCTGCTTCCATTATCTGTCACACCTGGTCGCGGCGTACGGCAGTCGGTCGTTTGAAGCAACATCTTATTTACCCCAAGACTTGAATCTTGCAAATTGTAACCTCGAACTCACGGCCCACGTAAAGCCAACACAAAGCTCGACGCCATCATGTGTAATCAGATCCACAACAACCTTAAGGACCAAATCAACCAATGACAACGGGTTTGTGGTTCATATCATCCCACCATAGGGCTGGTAGATGTTACGAGTATAAGATGTAAAGCTCGAGACGTGTTGGAGGGCCATTCGCTCCTGACAAGAGCCGTGCAAACCGTCCCCGGCGCTCCTTCTGGGAGAACACAGAGCTCGATCGAAGCTTGCTCTTCCGACTCCTGCGCCACCTGCAGGAGCGTATCCTGAGCATCGTTGTTGAGGGTTCAGGGCCCAGACATTCCTACAATAACTTACCCTATGGGTCCATGTACCCAAATAGTATATACTATGGCCTTGAAGTATTACCTATTTGGGTACTGTGGGGCCAAAGTATACAGTATTTGGGTACATGGACCCTTAGGAGTATGTAATTAAGGAATACATCAGAAATTACATCAAGGTATATATTCGAACTAGTATAGCAAGTCTGGGGGCCATTGGGCTCGAACAAGGGTAGGTGTCAAGGAAGATTGTCCTTGACGATTAGATGAGGGTTTGGGACATGTTGTAGTAAAATTCACATAAACCCACTGACCCCTTTCAGTAGAGCCCCTAAGCCCTGCTTGAGCACTGAAAAAACGCCCTTAACTCATCATGATTTGCCTATATCTTTCCTTTGGTGTTGGGAGGTTGGAACCCTAAACTTGTCCAGTCAAACTTCAAACCCGAAAGAACTCGGGATTCGAGCGTCCAGCGTCTGGAAGACAAGCCCAATCCATAACCTGCATTACTACTGCACTATCCTAGAGCCCAATACCTACCTCTGGGTCTTTCTATCTACAGTAGAAGCTGGAAACCCAATAGCCTGGATGCTTAAGAGTAAATAAAGTATAGGGAATCCCAGCACTATTTGGCTTTAATCCGGTTTCCAAATTCATGGGGTTTACTGTATAATTATAGCCAAAAGCACACAAATCTTCAACACCTGCTATATGTTTAAGATTCCTAGCTAAGTATCATATAAAATATGAGTGTATGTCTATCTGCATATGTCTTTGTATTTGTATATGTACATGTATATGTATATGTGCGTATGCATATACATACGTATGTGCATGTGTACACGAATGTGTATATGTATGTGCATATGTATATGTATGCTCTTAGAACGTAGGGTGCTAGCGTTGCAGCTGGTGTTTCGAATGTCCATCGTAAGGTCTCCTTCAGAAGCCTAAAGCGCATACTAACTTTGCAATCGAGAAGCCTCCATGTGCTGTAAGTCCAGGTTTCGAGGGTAGCCTTCGGCGCTGCCTGGGCCATCTTAGGATTCAGGGTCTAGGGTGGTTCAGGGTTTAGGATTTAGGGTTTAGGATTCAGGGTCTCGGGTTTTGGGTCTTGGAATCATGAGGTGTTCTGTAGTATATTGTATAACTGAAATCGGGCTCTGAGCGGGTTTCAGAGGGGTTTAGGTGCTGGGTGAGTGTGCTGCTTCAGGGCCCCTTCTCAACCAACTTAACTCCCATCGAATCCGTAATCCTTGACGCTAGCGGGTACCAAAGCTCTAAGCAAGCCTTCAGCTGTATAGGTCCGAATCTACCAAGTCTAACATCTGGAATGCTTCACAATCTGTGCGAATCGGGGACTGGCACTTCTTGGTTGAGGCTTTGAGTTTGGGCCTTGGGACTTAAGGTTCGTGCGAGCGGTGAAGGGTTTAAGGGCTCCGGGTTGGGTGTATAACTATGATGCACCCGAAAAGTTGAGGGTTTTAGGACTTGTGCAGATAGCCAGCAGTCAAGACGACGCCTTTTGCAAAGACTTCAGTTGACTCCTGCTGCCAGCACTAGCAATACCTGGTTCGATCGGGCACAGATTCTCAACCTTCTCTGTGTAAAGCTACATGAAACCGCTGAATCGCGCCAAAGAAGACGCTTCGAGTTATCGTCACCTGCGACGTGAGCCGACGGGGCTGTTGGCCCCGCAGAAGGTACTATTTCTGTTCTTGTCTTGGGGTCAGAGCCTGAGATCCGACCTATCCACTGTAGCAGCTTTTTAACTAGTTTCATACTTGGGAGCCGACAAGATCACTCAAACAAGGAACTACAATAGAGACGATGGATAAACCTCAAATCACAATGCGCTCTCTATTCCAGTTATCAAGGCCCATATATTGTGATCCTTTATAGTAACCCTTGTAGTACCCTTATAGATCCTTTAAAGTAACCCTTAAAGGACCCTTTTAGGCTTCGAAGCTTCTGAAAACCGTTGGAAACTCTGGTCTCGCCAGGTTTCTCTCGCGCTGCCGGGGCCATTGCTCGCAGAAAGCGCCATCTGCGAAGAGCTGCTCCTTACCACGTTAACGGTTTAGGGTCTTTCTTTTTAAAGTTAGGTTGACGGGTTTAGGGTCCAGGGTTTAGGGTTTAGGGCTTGAAAGTGCTTGATTTTGTTAACTGGGGGTTTCTGATTTGTGGCTTAGGGCTTCAGGGTTTCAATTTTCAGCTTGTGGAGTGCTTCAAGATGCTGTGTTGAATGCATGTTGCCAATGTAGATCGCTTTCGCCTCTAATAGACAACAATAAACAGTTCGTGAAATCCTTCTGAAATCATCATCACCTGTGAAAACCTCGTTTTGAATTAAATGGGGTTCATGAGCAAACGCACAAAAGCCGGAGCAAGCGCTAGAGCAGGAGCAGGAACAAGAGCAGGGGCAAGAGCAAGATCAGGATCCCTTAAAAGTGATAGAGATAAAAGCGCGGCCTAGATAATAGTAACACCGTCGAGCAAAACACACTTTTGGAGCGCTATTGCGGGAGTGGGTGAGAGGTAAATCTTAAGAAGGTGTGGATACTTGTGGGGATTTCGCTGTCGGGTTGACTCCCAACATCTTTCGGTGTCTCGGTTCAGGGGCATTGGGAGCCGACTTGAAGGAAATCCTTATTAGGGATGCAGGTTTTGCCATCTAACTTGCCTCAACCGCGAAACCCTTATATAGATTCTTGGTTCGATGGGAGCTAAATGTTTCTTGGGACTTCCGACATGGAGTTGGGTTTACATGAGCACTACTAGTATCCTGTATCCCCGTTACTCCCTACGGAGGATCCTTTAAGGGTTCCTTTTAAGGGATCTATAGGGATATTGTAGGGATAAGCACTCTCAGTATTCTCGGACGAAAACCCGACGCAGTCGAGTCATGGGGCAATCCCAGAACTGCGTAGAGCCCAAGCCTGTGTCATCCATACGAAGCCGACGTCTTCGAAGCATGTAGGCTTTAGGGCGATGAAACGAGTTTAAGACGGGGTTGGGGTTGAGATGTTGGAGTGATCTCTGAAATTGCGCTCGGCTGGATTGAATCTCAGAAGTCAGACGCACATGCACAACGTCAGCAACATGAAGCCAAAGCTCTTGCAGCTCGCTGGGAAGCTGCGACCATGTGTTGCTCTGCCTCCAATTACCGTAGATGGTTTGCGATTGCATTTACAGGGGGCCGGGTGTCGGCCTTACGGACTGCTTGGGTGGCTAGGAATGCCAGGCCGTGACAAGGTGCTCAGATGAGAATGATAGCAATAACAAGATAAGGCATATGGGGGTTTCCGAAAATGGGGGGTACCTTATTTTGGGGGTCCTTGTATCAAGGGTCCTACTAGTCAGGGTACTATCTTAGGGTCCCCTGTTCTCGGAAACCTGGCCCATATACAAACTCATTAACCACTAGCCTTGCAACATAATCGGCTCCAAAGCTTCGGTCTAAGAACGCGAGATAAGTCGACATCCAGGCTGCTATCTGAGACGTTCCATCCCACACTCCTCGACCTCAAACCCCGAACCCCAGCCTTGAACCTCAAGTTGTCCACTATCCTGGAGAACTATTCAGGGAGTATGGAGGGTTAACTAACTACTCTTAGACTAACCCTGATCGGATGTTATACAGGCAAAGAAGAACGGTTGACCTTTTGGGAGTATATAGGGTCATTCCACCCCGAAAAGGTTCACTGTTACCTACTTTACTACTACGGTTGATGATATGAATCCTGCATGACCCATAATGAGGAATATACCATAAATCCCGAAGTCTACGGTCATTGAGGTAATGCAGGATTTATATCATCAACCGTACGGAGCACTGCCAGCCGCTGAGCCAAGCCACAGGTTCACTACGCCGCATCGTCTCGCTTCCTGCTTCCACTCCACCTGGTCCTGATACCATTGGCTTAGGGCTTGTAAGGAATTACAGTAAAAGCCCAAAAGTCGGAAACCCCATAGCCTCAATCCTTAAGAGTAATGCATATAGGGAATCCCACCACTATTTGGCCTTAATCCGGTTCCCAACTTTATGGGGTTCACTGTAAAGTCTCAGGGCTGAGTGCCTTCGGGGTTTAGGATTTAGGACTGTCAGCCCCTCGTCAAGAATCTAATTATTCCGACCCCTAAATTCGTGTGTAAGGTTTGGAGTGGATAAGAGTTTTGCTGTCAAAAACTGCTAACACTGCATCTCGTAATTGCACGATAAACCCGAAACCCTCCAAAGCATGTAGAGCCCTGGGTCCGGAAGGGCCGTACACATAATAATACCCTAAGGCTCAAAATAGCCTTACAGCCCTGTCAGTTTTCGTGAATTACCGTCTTTGGGCCCATAAGCCTGAACACATGAACCCTATGATCCTGTCGACTGTAACTTTCACTGGTGTCCCTTTGCAGGGTCCTCCTTTCAAAAGTGAGGTACACTAATGGAACTCCAACCTGGTTTTCAGAACTCCCCTTCCTTTCCCTGAGGCTCCAACCTATAGTACAAATGCCCCTTACTGACAGGTGTCTGCGGAACTTCAAGCCAGGAGCCAGAGGGTTTTCGACGAACTGAACCCAAAGGGGGGGTAACCCACTATCTGAGCCCTGTCCCGGAACACTCCATCTGAGGATCCGGCACTACACACTCTAGCACCCCCAACACAAAAATCTGAGTGGCTGAGCCAACAAACCGGAAATCATAGTTTCCTTGAGCTAGGGGTTCGCTTGTAATCCCTGTACACATTAGCCATGCAATATTTAGGCTCGAACTTGGGCTCGCCCATAGTCTGAAAGCTCCCACATCGCCTCGCTGTCTCTCCACCGCCGGTCATAGACGCGGATGCGCTTCTTGCCCTGTGTCGTCAGCGATGTAACCTTGGCACTCAAACCCACCCATGTCGTGCAAACGAACACAGTCAGTATATGAGGGCGGTACCAGTAGTAGCAGTAGTAGCATTGGCAGCAGCAGAGCAGTAGCAGCAGTAGTTAGTAGTTGTAGTCGTAGAAGTCGTAGTCGTAGTCGTCGTCGTAGTAGTAGTAGTAGTAGTAGTACTAGCAGTAGAAGTCGTCGTCGTAGTCGTAGTCGTAGACTTCGTGGAAATTGGTTGATTTGTGGTGGAGATTGGAGGGAAGACAGCGATGAATGGTCAGGAGTAGAGCTCATGGATTCCATTGCATGGGGTGCCGTTGAGTGTAATTGTTGTGAGCTTGGTAATGGTCTCCACCAGCAGTGGCATGAGGGGCTACTCAATATGTGAACATCTAAAGAGGGAGGGAGGGAGGGAGGGAGAGAGAGAAACAGAAAGAGAGAGAGAGAGAGAGAGAATGGAAATTGAGGACGGATGAATGAATAGATCGATGCTTCTCTGCCTCCACATCTACCGTCAGACAACCAGGCGGCAACGCCCAGTAACGCTACGTACGAAATCTCGGTTTCATGAGTTCGCTTTCCGCGGAACTCTAAATGGACATGCTACAGAGCCTGAACCTGAGAAATAACTCAGCTCAGCCCTTCGAAAACCGTAAAGCCGTGAACCCCAAACCCTGAGGGTCCAAGAAGCTTATATCAACCATCATAGCCAGTATCCTAACCCAAGGAGCGAACAAGCTATAATGCAGTCCCCCGTAGGGTGCCATAGAAGCCTCAGTATTCAACGACACGACCCCTTTGATAAGTATAATAAAATTGAAAGAGATCAAACCCCTAGTCTAAGTATTGAGGTCCTCTTACAACCGCAATTTTGGCACTACACGATCCCAAACCTACGAGCTCCAGCTTCCCGATATTATACCCAAGCCCTAACCAAACCCCAAACTCTAAATCCTAAACCTCCTAAACTCCAAAACCCGGAACCCTAAACTCCTAAACCCTGACCACTAAACCCTCGAAGCCGCCTCAAGCATTCGGGTTAAACCGAAGGACGAGAGCGCATGCCAAGCCCACCAGACCGCCTCCCACGATCGCGACCTCGAGCCTCAAACTGGGGATTTGGCATTGTTCAGGAGTTGAGGGTTTAGGGGTTTAGGGTTTTGGGTGCAGGTCCAAAGGTTGGGTTTTCAGTGTTTGGTTGGAGTTTATCTAGGGTTTCGTAGTTATCTCGAGATTTTGGCCTAAACTTCGGGCTTTGGGGGAGTGTATGGTTAGGTGCTTCCGCCGGCTTCACAAGGGTTTAGGGTGTAGAGTTCACAGGTTTTGGAACGGTGGTTAAAATCGAAGTTAGGAATCTAAAGCCGCTTGGCATTCAGGTTGAGAGTGTGGTACCCAAAAAGGGACCTCCCAAATGTTGGACCAAATCCGAGAAGCTGAGCATCTGGTAGAGGTCTTGGCCCCTCGAGATCCTCCTCCTCCTGACCCTAGTCGCAGCTCGCGAGGCGGTGCCGGGCTTTCTTGGAAACTTAAGGGGTTAGGATTTAATGTTTAGGGCTTAGGGTCTTAGGTTTTTTTTTTTTTCAGGGCTCCTTTTCGATCTGCAGGGTTTGGGGGTTTAGGGATGAGGGTTTAGGATCGAAGGTTTAGGGGTGGAGGGTTGAGGGTGTGTGTTTTGGGGTTCAGGGGACTGCAAGGGTTCGGGGGACTTCAGGGTTTAGGGGACTTCGGGGTTCCGGACTTGTAAAGTAAAAGCCAGAAAGTTGGAATATGGTTATCCTAAACCCTTTATGGTAAATTATGAGGTATCCTACCCTGAAACCATATTCCAACTTTCTGGAGTTCCCTATATGGGGGCTTCAAGTCCAGGCTGTAAGGCCTGAGGTAAGGTGGGTTGGAATCAGTGTGCCGAAACCTTGGCCATTCAACCGGCCAATTTCTACAGAGGTATGGGCCAGAACTCAGTGTCGGGCTTCTTGTTTGGATGCCTTGTCTCCGATCTTTGCAGCATCCGAGAGGCTCTAAAACCATTCAGGGTCTTTTGGGCTCAAAGGGCTGCTGTTAGCGTTATCAAGAAGTCATGTAAGGAACCTTTGCAACTGAGGGATTCTATAGGGACGTCAACAATTAGCGCAGGGTTCGGGGGTTTATTTTCCGCGCATATTCTACCTATAGAATCAGAAACCCCACACCCTGAGCCCTAAACCCCTAAACCTTAGACCCCGAAACCTTCTTAGTAGCCAAACAGGCTTGTAATGAAGGGCCCGAATACTTGCCAATACTATTTTACTGGGCTCCTTTGTCGTATAATGGGCCCCAAACTCTATTCCAATTATTCAGGCCCCTATACAGTAGAAGCCAGAAAGATGGAATATCATTATCGTAACCCCTTTAAGGTATATTATAGGGGATCCTACCATTAATCCATATTCCGACTTTCGGGAGTTCCCCTTATTACATTGCTCTCTGACCTCTGGCCTTGCTGGCGGCGTCCTTCTTTGAGAAGCTGACCGGCTTCCTGGAGTCAAAAGCCAGAGACTCCAATATCCCTTAACAAGGAGTTTCGCTCCGTAAACCATATTATGGGATTATGGGATCCTAATGCTCCCTAGATCATATTATGGGGTCCTAATATTCCTTAAATCATATTATGGGATCCTCATATTCCTTAATGCATATTATGGGATCCTAATACTCCTTAATGCATATTATGGGATCCTAATACTCCTTAATGCATATTATGGGATCCTAATACTCCTGAAATTGAACCATCATATTATGGGATCCTAACATTCCTTAATTAAGGGATGTTGGAGTCTCTGGGGAGGCGGTTTGGGGCAGAGACTTTGGCCATAAGCCAGGGCATGGGGTTTATGGGGTATAAGGTTTAAGGGCTATCAGTCGGGGCTTAGGGTTTATGGGGTTTAAGGTTTATAGGGGCTAATCATCAGTCACTGCTCAGGGTTTATAGGGTGTTGGGTTTAAGATTTGGGGTTGAGGGTTTAAAATTTGGGGTTAAGGGTTTGGGGTTATAAGCCTTTTGGACCCAGAACAAAAATCACGCTGGCAAGAAACTGCGTGGGTTCATGCTGAAACAGACAAGGGCAAGTAGTTTCCAAGCAGAGCCCGGTTAGGGCGAAGGAACCCCGGGGGGTGGAAAGCTCGTTGTATTCGGGTCGCCCAAAGAAGGTATTGAAGGCTGAGGGTTCAGGGGGTCTAAGGTGTAATTTTCGGGTTTAGGTTTCAGGGTTTAGGGCTTAGGGGTTTAGGGTTTAGGGTAATTACAGGGTTTAGGTTTCAGGGGCGAGGGCTTGGGCGTCCGGGAGCTCCTAAAATCCTGAACCAAAACTGAAACCGCGAACCCCAAATCCTCAAACCCTAGGCAGAATCCGGAGGCCCTACGCTGAACGCTGAACCCTGAAACCCATCATCCCACCGCAGGCGCTTCTGCGCGGACCTTGAACGCTAAACCTTAAACCCTGAAGCCCTCAACCACAACCCTATACCCTACAGAAGGGTCCATCCTGGAAACCCTAAACCCCAAACCCAAAAAAACCCTAAACCCTTAAAGCCTTTACCCTAAAGGCCACCACCCTAAACCCATAGCACAGGTCCTCTGTGCGTGGAGGCCACACCGACTTCGGGGCAGGGCCACCCGTGCGGAGGGTGTGCCGAAGTCGGATCGCAAGGGCAGTGCCAGAAAGGCCATTGCTTAGGGTCTACAGGTCTAGGGTTGAAGGTTTATAGGAGTTTGGAGTTTAGGAGTGTGGGGTTAAGGGTTCAGGAGTTTAAGGTGTCGGGTGTGGGAATTTAGAGGTTAGGGGCAGAGGGTTTTAGGGCTCAGGAGTTTACGAGTGCAGGGCCTGTGTAGGGCCTGCTACTTTAGGGTTTAGTATTTAGGGCTAAAGTGTAGGGTGTAGGAGTTCAGGGTTGTGGTGTCAGCAGTACTAAGTCGTAGTCGTAGTCGTAGTAGTCGTAGTAGTAGTAAAGTAGTAGTAGTAGTAGTAGTAGTAGTAGTAGTAGTAGTAGTAGTAGTAGTAGTAGTCGTAGTAGTAGTAGTAGTAGTAGTAGTAGTAGTAGTAGTAGTAGTAGTAGTAGTAGTAGTAGTAGTAGTAGTAGTAGTAGTAGTAGTAGTAGTAGTAGTAGTAGTAGTAGTAGTAGTCGTAGTCGTAGTAGTCGTAGTAGTCGTAGTAGTAGTAGTAGTAGTAGTAGTAGTAGTAGTAGTAGTAGTAGTAGTAGTAGTAGTAGTAGTAGTAGTAGTAGTAGTAGTAGTAGTAGTAGTAGTAGTAGTAGTAGTAGTAGTAGTAGTAGTAGTAGTAGTAGTAGTAGTAGTAGTAGTAGTAGTAGTAGTAGTAGTAGTAGTAGTAGTAGTAGTAGTAGTAGTAGTAGTAGTAGTAGTCGTAGTCGTAGTAGTAGTAGTAGTAGTAGTCGTAGTCGTAGTAGTAGTAGTAGTAGTAGTAGTAGTAGTAGTAGTAGTAGTAGTAGTAGTAGTAGTAGTAGTAGTAGTAGTAGTAGTAGTAGTGATAGCAGTAGCAGTAGCAGTAGCAGCAGTCGTCGTCGTCGTGGTAGCAGTAGTAGTCGCAGGAGTAGGAGTAGAGGTCGACTTGCTTCCGGGTCAATATCCGAAACACCATTTGGATGATGATATCCCGACTTGAACTTGAACGCAGGAGTGCACAGGAGATCAAAGAAGAAACGTGCGCGGAGTTTCAACGGGTCTAAATGGCTAAGGTTTCAAGCACCTGTACTCCAAGAGCTGCGTTCTGCAGGCAAAGCCTACAGCGCGTGCCTGAACTTGAGCCTCTGAGCGGTTAGCACTACAGTAGAAGCCAGAAAGTTGGAATATCATTATCCTAAACCCTTTATGGTAAATTATCGGGGATCCTACTCTGAATCCATATTCCAACTTTCTGGAGTTCCCTTTAGAGCTTCAGGTGCACTGACTCATGGCCCAGTTTTGAGAAACAGCAACCGTCTAAAGATATAACCGCATCACTCCTGAAATGTCAGAGCCCCGGGGCCACCACGGCCCCACCATATCATAGGGATCCTTAGGGGTGTAGGGGGGAGGGGTGTAGGGGACTATGTTTCCTTAAATAGGCCTTATTAGTCCTTATTATGGGCCTTAAGGCCCCCTACCCCCCCTCCCCCTACACCCCTAAGGATCCCTATGACCATAGTAGATCGTGTTTATCGGTAAGGTCTTTGTAGTTTCCTGATACATGTCACTATCAATCCGCATTGAGCCTTCCCCAAGAATATAAACTATGATAGCATAAGGCACTTGCAAGACCTTCACCATGCGAAAGGACGGAGACCAACATGCATTTATGTTAATTCGGTTTTGAGGTTCGGGTCGTGCCTAAGTCTGCCATGAGCTACTTGTTCGTACGGCCCAAATATCACGATATCTGCAACTGGAGTTATTGCTCATTAAAGCCGGCAAGCACCTGACATATAGATGCCAAGGTCTAGTTCTGCACGTGGGGGCTCAAAGCCCCACAGGTGCGGACTTCCGGAAGCTGTGGAGGCATCCAGTGATAGACAGTGACACACGCCAGACATCAGGTCATCTAGGCCATAATTCCGAGGTTCGGGATGTAGGGCCTAGTTATAGTTGTACGGTCTGCAACCAGCCTAGACTATTCTGAGATTGGGCCTAGCTTCTCACATCTACGAGATTCCGGTAAAGAAGGCTGAAACTTGAAACCTGTACATGAGTTGAGACGCTGACATTGACGAGAGAGGAAATCAAACAAGTAGAACGAAAAGAAACGCAATGAAACCCACACTCATGATCGCTTATACATTTGAGAGGCTTTGTTTGGGCACGAAAATTTGAACCGAAAACCAAGCCAGAGATTTGGTGCGTGGCGTGTTGATGCGGTAGCCGATGGCTATCAGAGCAAGAAGAGAGCCCCTGGTCAACAACTGTCAGGTTCGGTACTAAAAGGCTTAGAGTCTATGGGGCTTAGGGGGTGTCCTTGGAGGGTTTAGAGTTTAGACTTTAGGGTGTACGGGCTCAGGGTTGAGGGCTGAGGTCGTAGGTCAACCATTGAAAACCTAAACCTTAAGCCTACAACTGAACCCTTGACTCCTACTTGGAAGGGCAGGGGACTTAGTAAGTAGCTTATAATGCTTATAAGTAGGATACTGATTGGGGTAACTCCATTTGGGGTACTTATAACTCTACTTATAACCTACTTACTAAGTCCCCTGCCCTTCCAAGTAAACCCTGGTTTACGGCTTTGGGCTGTTTAGGAATTCAGGAGCAGGGCATTGTAAGATCGCAGCGTTTCTGGTGATCGAGATTCAAGTTGTCCGGGGCGGCCAGGCTGTGACACTCCCGGGCCGAGAATAAGGCTGTTTTCGTGCTCACCTGGAAAATGCGGTTGATGAGCTCCGTCCTGAAACCTCGGGGGCTATCCTGGCTGGATGCCGAGTCATAGAGCCGCAGGATGTCCTTCGGCACGTTTCCACTCTTCAACATCCGGGCCAGCCTCCCGGCCTTGCCGTAGTCACGAGTCTCTGTGTGGTATCGAGTGCCTTCTCCGGTAGCCTCTCGAGCTGTAACGGGAGCATACACCGCAGAAGCATCAGGGGCAACGTACACGGCACATGGTGTGCAAGTCCCAGTAGTCCGGGGACTCATCGCGAACGGGAGGTCATCTGCTCCGACCAAGGGTGCCCACTGTGGAAGATTTTCTTCGGCGCCCCTGACAGGAACTGCTGTGCCTCGCGGGTCGCCTATCCATCCACGCACCTCCGAACTGGCTGGGCTAGGGGCCTCAGCATTCTTGACTTAGCCGCCTCGGATTTCTCAAGCTTTCCTACCTTCATCATGACGGTTTAGGGTTTACCCATAGGCTCCATAGTAGTTCCTTTTTGGGTTTCATACATAGAATCCTATAAGGTAATCCCAAAAAGGAACTACTATGGAGCCCTAGGGTAGGGGTTTAGGGTTGAGCGCTGAGGGTATTTTTTATAGGGTCAAGAGTTTAGGGTTTCGGGGTTTCCGTAGTTCAGGCCCTGGCTTCTCACTCCTTCACTAGACCTAAGAGTAGCCTAGGAATAAAAAGGGTGCCCTTTTTTGGTTTTAAGGGGTTATAAGGGAACCTGAACCCGAAAGAAAGGAGTAAGGGCTTACTCTGGGTCCGAGTTCAACTGTTGTCTCTGTGCCATGTTCATGAACAGCTTTGCTGAATAGCGGCCTATGGCATCCTATTGCAAAAACACACCTCTAAAGCTCCGAAAGCAAGTTGGGACCTAAAAAGGGGCCCTAATCTAGAGAACTTTCTAAATTCAGGCCCGGACGTAAAAACATTCAAGGAGCTCGTTGATAGAGCCCTGATGGTCCTTAATAGTGGTTAGTTAGCCCTTTATGGAGCCCTTATGGTCCTTGATTGTGGTTATTCAAGGCATGATAGAAGGTAGTTGGGGGGTCGAGGTTCAGGCCCGCACGTAAGAATGCCCCTTAATAGAGCCCTTATGGTCCTTAATAGTGGTTATTTCGGGTACAGTAGATGATTCCAGGACCCCTCCAAATGTTCCTTAATGGAGCCCTTATTATGTCCTTAATACGAAACCCCTAAACCCTTAAACCCTGAACCCTAAAACCCGGTTCAGGCCCGGACGTAAGGATGATCGAGTTCATCGATGCGATGACGTCATTGTGATCGGCCTCTGCAGCCTTCACGAGCCAATGGGGCTGAAAGTCTAAGGGTTTACCAGGGCCCTCAAGGGCCCGCTGATACGGTCCTTATGGCCCGTAATTGTGGGTATTTGGGGCAAAATAGAGGGTAGTCGGGGGGTTTAAGCTTAGGGATCTATGGGCTCAAGGTTTAGGCTTTGAGGGTTTAGGGTTTCAGTCTGTAGATATGTTTAGGCTGTTTAGGGTTTAGGTTTTTAGGGCCTGTAATGGTATGGGGTGTTAGGGCTTCAGGTCCATGACTTGGGTTGTGTGGTAAGGGCCTCGACGCCGACTGCAACACTTCCTTCATGAAGGAGAGGGGCCGTTCAGCAGGGGTTCACATTAAAAACCTAAGCCTTTCCCAACTCAGGACGACCTGAATTCTTCACCCAAGCCCGGTACCCTAAACCCTAAACCCAACTTCACCCAAGCCCGGTAGTTCAAAATGTTTGGGGGTCGTTGGCGTCGGTGTGCTCGGACGTGAACTCGATCCCGAACCCTTAGGCTCTAAGGACTCATATTTTAAGGCTTTTGGGCCCAAAGACCAAACTATGTAAGGCTTTTGGGCTATTTTGAGCCTTAGGGAAACAGAAATCTTGGCGGATCCTGGTACCCGACTGTACGACAAAACCCCGCAACACCTAAACATGAAATGGGACATTCACCATCTGAGGTGGCCGTTTTAATGCCAGCATGCCACAAAACAATACCCAGGAGCCCGTACCTCTAAACATTTGACCAAGTTATGCGGCGAACGCATAAACCGCACAGCTGAACCCTCGGGGTCCCAAAGGCTCCATGTACCCAAGTAGTAGGTACTTAGGCCTCAAAGTACCCTTATGGGGACCCCTTTAAAGCCTAAGTACCTACTATATGACTACATGGAGCCTTTGAGGGTTTTATAGCCTCCGAACGCTTTGCCCCCGACCTACTCAACGCCCTGCATGCTACACCCCCCCGAAATCTAGCAGAGGGGCTTTAACAAGTACAGTAGTGGGTTTGTGGGGTAATTATGAGGTGTACTACTTCATCTTCAAAAGGAAACTGTTTCAGGGATATTGTTAGTAATCACTTCGAACCCTTCTTTTTTGGCTATCTCGACAGGGGATTTTAAGGGAATACGATTAGGAACACCTAAACCCTAAGGTAAAAGCCGGAAAGTTGGAATATGATTATCCTAACCCTTCTATGGTAAATTATAGGGTATCCTACCATGAAACCATATTCCAACTTTCTGGAGTTTCCTGTAAACCCTACTCCGACACCGGTCTTCTTAAGCCGTCAGTCGCCTGGTCCGGCACATTCAGCGTACCAGTCATTGGAGGCCTTGGGGTAGGGCCCGGCCTTCTTTGGGTCGGGTTCTTGTTAAGGGATTTAGTCTAGGTGGGGCTTTTAGAGCCTTTGAAAAATATTAGTAAATAAGGTCCTCTTAAGCCCAATAAGGGAAAATATAAAATGTCCCAAAGCCCTACCTAGTAGTCTAAGTTTTTATAACTTAAGTTATCATAAGTTGAGTTATCACAATGAAGAAACATGAGAGATTTAGTTTGAGTTACTATAATGCCAGTTATCATAGTTTAAAAAGTTATCACAATAAAGAAACCATGAGGGATTTAGTTTAAGTTATCAACAAAAAACATAACATAATATTTACTATAGACCCTTATTATTACGGTAACTTAACGTAAGCCCCTGGACAAGAACCCAGTCTTTCGGTTGGGTGTTGGGACGGGACCTTAAAACCACAGAGCAGCCCGACAATCAACCCCTAACACCAACAGGAAACGCTGTCAACCCTAAACCCTATACCCTAAACCCCATAACCCTAAACCCTAAACCCTATAACCCTAAACCCTAAACCCCAATAAGGAACAGAGTTCGTAACGGGTCAGGCTTTCGTATTCCAGGCAAGTCTCCTGAAACCGTCGACTCCAATCGAAAAAAACATTGAAATTTAATAATGATCATAATCTAGGATACCCAGCAACCTAAGAATAAAAAGGCCTCTCTTTTTGGTATTGGGTAACTTTATAAGGAACCTAGGACTACAAAAAGGGAATAAGGGTACTACTGGGCATCCTAGTAATGATCTGCGGCGTATAGTAGAAGCCAGAAAGTTGGAACATCACTTTAGGAGGATTAGTGCTAGGATCCCTTATACTCTAACTTAAGGGCCTGGGGACAATGGTGTTCCAACTTTTGGCTACTACTATAAGGTTTAGGGGCCTGGAGCACAGCAGTTGTCCATGGACAGTAGGGAGGACCTTTCCAACTCCTCGGACAGGGAGCAAGCAACTGGTGTATCCACGAGTGCACAGCCGAGCGGCAAGGACAGCGGAGGCGTCTTGATGGCCAGCACTTCGGGATTAGTTTAGACTTGACTGTAGAGTTAGGACAAAGTTTGCCAGAACCTAAGCTACCACATCTACATACGTGTGAATTTTAGCGTTGGCTGGTAGAGCTCGGTTAGGGTTGACGTTTGAAGGGTTGGCTAGGCTTCAAGTGCTTTTGCGGCGTGTTTCTAGGCTTTTATACAGGGGCCCGAGTTGCTCTGCACCGATATTACATGGGAGTTGCAGAACTCGGGGGACTCTAATGTCGACTCCGAGAACTAGGCTCCTGGTTCGAAAGGCCCCCAAAACGCGAAAAAAGGCACTCATAATTTAACGAAACCTCGCACAGCTGTTTCCAGGAGCCCTTAAATAGGAATCCCCTAAAGGTACATAGGGGTTCCATGAAGAACATACTACTGAGGGTACTAGAGCTGGTCCTTTATCGGAGCCACTGCAAAAAGTGTTGGGCTTTTGCTTTGGTACATCGAAAGAGACGATTTGAGCCTTAAAGGACTTCGGGCGGACGGCCTTTAGGGTTCGGCCTGAAGGGTTTAGGGGGTTTGGGGTTGAGGGGTCAGGGTTTTGATGTTAAGGTTGAGGGGTCGAGGGTTTCAGGGTTTAGGGGGTTTTGGGGTTGAGGGGTCAGGGTTTTGATGTTAAGGTTGAGGGGTCGAGGGTTTCAGGGTTTAGGGGGTTTTGGGGTTGGAGGGTTTAGGATGCTTATGTTTAGGTTGACGGGCTTAGGCTTTTAGGGGCTTAGGGTTGAGGGTTCAGCGTTTGGGGTTTAGGGTTTAGGAATTATATTGTAGTATCCTTAAGGGAGGGGGGTCCAAGGGGGGTATATAGCCTAGTGACACCCTAATTCTCCCTAGTACTCCCTAAGGTTCCCTTACAGTCCCCTAAGGATTCCTTATACCCTCCCCCCTTGAACCACCCTCCCTTAAGGATCCTAGGGCTTGGAGGATCCCTGAGGCGAAGGTAGGAGCCTGATTAAGAAACCTTGGGCCTTTATTAGGGTTCCTTATATGAATCCGACTATTTGGGGGATATGAGGCTAGAGTGGCTAGAGTTTCTGAATCAGGTTCCCACATTAAGACTTTTCAGAGGCCGCAAATACTGGGGGTTAGGCTGTTGGCCGTCAGGGCTTTTTCCACCCCCTGCTACGGTTCACGGTTTGGGGAATAGGCTTCAGGTTGCTGCGTTACTGTGAGGGTGCTGGGAAGCGGCCTAAGGAATCAGAACCTAAACCCTAAACTGTAAGCCCTAACCCCTGGATTCAGGGTGCAGCGCTAGGGCTTTGGCAAAAGCCTCAAGGCCTCAGGAGGAAAGCGGAGGGTGTAGAAAACAAAGAAAGCGCTG
The DNA here is from genome assembly GCA_905221615.1 of Symbiodinium sp. CCMP2592. Classification (NCBI taxonomy): domain Eukaryota; class Dinophyceae; order Suessiales; family Symbiodiniaceae; genus Symbiodinium; species Symbiodinium sp. CCMP2592. The sequence goes on from CAJNDT010005858.1 coordinate 1,023,135, forward strand.
CTTCCAGTAGCTCGAAATCCTTCGCTAAGGATCCTACAACAAGAGCCTTGATAATTCGAAGAGGGCTCTGATGATAATTTATCGACTCCGACTAATTATGACAGAAGACCGGCGAGGCACGACTCCTTTTTCGGACAAAATTTGCAGATTCGAGCGTTTAAACCTTTCTTTTAAGGGGGTTCACCAATCCATGCTGCTTGAGCCTACCTGCATACTGGCGCAAAACCAACCAGAGATGCAGTGTGCACAGGTCTCCTCAATGGATGCGCTGTTCGCAAAAGAAACTTCCCAAGAGAGTTGCTGCTTGTCCTAGTCTACCTGAACCTCCCCTCCTACTGCCATTTCTGCTGCTACTACCACCACGTACTACCACCACCACCTCCACCTACGGTGGCTCAAGTTACCTAAGACATTGAAGGGACAAACCCATAATTAAGTAGTCATGCTCTACTGATTTGCAGGGTTTGCGATAACTGGTAAGCTTTGCAGCAGGCCCCGTTCAGGATGTATCATTCGGTGCCTGGAGTTCCCACTTCAGGCGGAGGGTGCAGCGAAAGCTTACGGTTTTTGGTTTAAGGTTTTAGGGTTTAGGGTTTAGGGGTTTAGGGCCGAAACAAAAAAACACCAAGTTCCTGTTGAGAGTCTAGAGTTTAGTGCCGTTGCGGGCTCGTGGGTTCTGGCGCTTCTGTGTTGGGCCTGTACTGCCACTGTACTGTTCATGATGGTGGTCACGAATCCCTGCGACCAAAAGCCACGCGAGAGCTGAACTTTTACACATGCTGTTTGTTTGGTTTAGGGCCTGTTTAGCACTTCAACCGACCACCCGAGAGGTGCGCGGCTTGACTGATCCAGCATCTACAGGCCCTACGTCCTACGCCTCTCATATAGACTGTCACAAAGAACCCTGAGGGATACTGCTGTTTAAAGTATATCGGCTTTTGCTTGACCTCTCAATCCTTATGCAACGAAGCTGAACAAAATGACCGGCCTCAATCCAAGGTAGTCGCAAACCCTACACCCTGAACGTTTTGGCTTTCAGCCGAATTGAGGGTAGCGCATGCATTGAAAATGACGGGCACGAAACGGCATGCACGAAAACTGTGCCAAGCAACTTCGGAATGATCGCCCCTTCGGTAGTTTGTTGCTATGGGGCCTGCAGCAATGTCAGCTGTTGTGATGTCGGATGCTTGCGGGGGTCAGTAAGACCTGAGTGGCCTTATCATGGGGAATGTGCTGACATTGCTTCGCAAGCGCGAAGATTGCAGCCAAGCACTGCAACACATGCAATGGCTTACATATTTTCGCTGAGTTTCAGCTGGCAACTGATATCAGGGCACGCCGACGGCTTAGCCTCAGAAAGCAGGACTGGGTACTAGCCGGGTACTAAGGCTTCAGCAAGTCAAGCTTCCCATGCCCTAAGCCTTCTGCGGCTACAACTACTGTAATCTAGCCTTGAATACACCGTACACCCCCAAACACGAAACTACCCATCCTAAAATAGAACCCTCGATGCACGCAAAAGCTTTAGATATGAAGACGTTGAAAACAAGCCCTCTCAAGAAGGACACCAGCGCAGCAAAGGCACACAGAGCTGCAGGCGTCGTCCTGCCTCCCAAAGCGGCCCTTCCTGGGCTGTTAGGATTTAAGGCTTATAGGGTTTAGGATTTGAGGCTTATACCCTTAGCCTCTAAGGACTCATAGTTTAAGCCTTTTTGGGCCCAACGACCATACTATATGAGGCTTTTGGGCTATTTTGAGCCTTAGGGATAGGATTTAGGATTTTGGGCTTAAGATGTAGTAGGGCCTATTTAGGGTTCAGGATTTAGGGTTTAGGAATTCTCGGAATTATCAAGCTGGAGCTTGGGTTACTTGCCTGTTCGGCCATTACCCTAGGCCCTAAACCCTAAACGTCCTAAGCTCTTGGGTATGCAGAAGCCTACTGGACATCATGCGCCAAAACTACTAGACCAAAGAGTAACCTAGGAATGAAAAGGGTGCACTTTTTGGTTTCAGGAGATTAATGAGGGAACAAGAACCCCAAAAAAGGGAACAAGGGCTTACCTGGGTCCTAGACTAGGCAATTTGAGGTATGCTCCTGATCCGTACGCCCCAAATCCGAAACCCTGGGAAGTTTGCAGGTGGTATCAGGTCTTAGCGGCAGGTTGCAGTTGGAGGTTCAGGTTTAGTCTAGGGTAACACGAAGTATCATGTAGGTTTGGGGTTTAGTGTATGCAAGATTTAAGACTTGGGGCTTAGACTTGCTGGTAGACATGGAACACTGGCATTGAAGCTATACAAGGACCGTTTACATGTGCAGTCATGATGGCAGAAGACCGGAAACTGAAGCTTTCCTCAACAGGACTTCCGAGATGTTCAACAATAGCTACGAGTACAAAAGCTTAGCAAACCATGGCCTCAGACTTTGGAGACTAGCCCAGAGACTCCAATGTCCCTGAATTAAGGAACCTTAAATCAATAAGGGATCTATGATTTGAGGAATATTCCTGAATTAAGGGATATTGGAGTCTCTGGGAGTGGCAACAAGAACGGTTCCCGTAGATCTTACAGCTAAGAGAGAATGATAGCTAGAGCTATTGGAGTCTTAATCATTTGAGTAGGACTTGGAGACATATTGCAGTTGATAAATATACATATTTACATATCTATATCTATAAAAATAAGTCTGTTTACATGTGCAGTATATAGTCTTGACACAAATGTCGCAGATACCATATCGCTATTCCTGATTATTCCGATCTCTTTCACTCTGTAGGTCTGCCCAAGTCTTCCACAGTCCCAAACCAGTCGTGCAGCCGAGACGCGTCAACGCAGTAGGTGTGTCCTCCTGGCTTCGCCAAGAGCCACATCTGTAGAAGGCGACGGGTACTCTTCGAAGAGACAAGACACATGCACCGGGGTCCGTTGATGCATGCTGCCGAGCACGCTGCTGGCACATCGTCGGTCGGATTCCGTCGCCACTTTCACATTTCAAGATCCCTCTACCTAAACCCTAACCCCTATAAACCCGAAACCCAAACACCCCACGATCAGATGCAGAATTCCGTGATTAGCCCGAGGCCACCAGCACTACATCATCAAAAGCCCGGAACTTCGAGTCTAGTTTATGCTCCACGGTGGAAACACGGAGCAGAATGACAAACTCTAACCTCTGCATGAATGAGCACTTTCCTAAACCCCCAAACCCCACGCTAAACAAACTCTGAGGACGTTCCATCTTCCGATTAATTAAGAGCATGTCCTTGTGTAGCAGCCTCAAAGGCTGGTGCCATTCTCCCAAAGTCTCCGCGACTCAGAGTTTTAAGGTGAAGGGCCCAAAGATCAGAATACCATTATAGACGACCTTTGGGCCTTTGTGAGCCTCAGAGCAATTTTGGACCGATGGATCATCGCTCTGCTGTTCTAGGGAGCGAACATCAAATCGTAGTATTTGCTCTGCCTGTGGTCTATAGTACCAGAGACAACCTGGTGGAAACCGAGTCGACAATCCGGTAAGTTCACAATACTTCCCCAATTCCCAACGAAGCCGAAGTCTGACCTAAACCCTAAACTTCCCATCGCAAACCATAAAAAGCCGCACTCCAATAGTTTAGAAGCTTCGTTTAGAGTGCCGAGACCTCAAGATGCAAACCCCCACAAAGCTCCTGACACCCTTCTCCAAGGGGAACGGGAGGGACCCTTAATAAGGACCCCCAGGTAATATACCCTTAATATAGCCATTATATAGCCCATTATAGGGTAGGGGTCCCCATTTAGGGTCCCTCCTTTTCCCCTTTGACCTTAACCACCGTTTAAGGTCTGGGGTACTAGGGTTTGGTGTTTCGGGTGTTCGGTTCGGGGTTTCGGGAAGCAGTTGAAACAGCCACAGCGGGAGCTACCTATACGAGGACCAACAGCATGTACTAGCAGTAGTATGTTGCGACCAAACCTGTAAAAGCCAACGCCTGCAAACCATATATAACCCTGATAGCCTTTGACAGGAGAGGAGCCACCAGGGTTTATGGCATTTACGGCCATCCTAAGACTACTTCGCCGCTACCGCGAGGAAGTAACACGCTAAACTTTCGGAGTCAACCTCAATTTTACTAAACGTCCGGAATACATCTAATTCATGAGAAGCAAACGAGAGAACAGTGTCGGACTTCGGGAGGCTAAGGGACTTTCATCAACAAATCTTTTTTCTTCTAAACCGTATACCCTAAACTCTGCACCCTGAAGCCTAAAACCGAACTCCTGTACCCTAAACACCAAAACCCCTAAACCCCTAGACTCTATCTAAGGCCCTAGGCGGCTGGAAATCCGGCCTTCTGAACCGTTGCATCTCTCTGAGCAGAAGGGCATTGCAAGCGCGAAATGAGGACTGCAAGTAGCGAACTTCAGCCTAATTGACGATCGAACTAGGATGAAGTAGGGTTAACTGTTCATGGTTCTGGGTGTTTGAAAAATGTGTGGTTTAGATGCTGTGGTTTGCAGAGGTTTGCATGTTGCATGGAAGCATAAGTAAAGAGGGGTCTCAAGGCGTGGGGCTTCAGAGGTCACAGCAACTAGGATACCCAGTAACCTAAGAATAAAAAGGCCTCTCTTTTTGGTATTGGGTAACTTTATAAGGAACCTAGGACTACAAAAAGGGAATAAGGGTACTACTGGGCATCCTAGGCAAGGGTCTACCCCCCTCACATCAAGTTAACGTACTCGGCAAGCGCCCCTCAACCCCAAGACCTAAACCTTGACACCCTTGACTTAGTGGCTGAGGTTCTTAAGCCCCGGAAAGTGTACACTTTTAGTTTTATAGCGGGTAATATTGTCCCCAAAAGTGTAAAGTGTATCCACTCAGCTACTAATTTGACCCCAAGCCCAAAGCCCCTACACCCTCTACACCTGGAGAGCACTTGGTTTCACCAACATTCGGCCAGGGTCCTTCAATCCCGAAACTCTAGGCCACTACACTTCAAACCCAAAGCCTGAAGCAACTTGAAGACTCTACGACCCTGATATGGCCCTTCCGCATTCAAATGAAGAATTGCTTTCAATCCACCGCATGCTTCGCATGCCATGCACAGAACACGACCTTAGCCATGCCTGGTTGGGCACATCTCGATTTAGGCTTGCAGCCGCTACAGGAAAGTTTTTACATAAAGTGGCCTGCCCTCGTCCTTCTAGATGAATGTTGACACCGAAGTCATCATCGGCTAAGCGTAGGAGAAACAACTTCGACTCTCACAGGATACTCCAAAACTCCGGTGTGCCGGGTGTACGCCAAAATTTCGGGGCCTTTATGAAGATGGTATTGTTTTGGCGCCAAAGTGTAACTTAACTATATGAAAACCCATAATCCTTACCTACCTACCTATCTACCTGCCTACCTTCGTGTCCCGGTCTGTCTTATGTACATCCATGCGAGTATATAAAGTACATGTGTGTGTGTGTGCAAACGTGCGTATGTGTTTACACACCTATATACAGATGTATACATGTATACATATATATATATATACACCTATACAAACAAAATAAAAACAAGTTTAAGCATATATATATAACACACACACACACATATATATATATATATATATATATATATATATATTACACACACACACACCATCTGCGCCGCCCTTCACTGGAATCATGTCTAGCTTTACTAAATATGTCATGCTCAACTCTGTAGGTAAAACCCTCAATGTCCTGAATGAATCCTTTTTCTAAACTTCTGCAGACATACCCGGCAACTGTCAACTTCGACGTCTAAGCGGTAGTCCTATAACTTCCATGCAGGATTCCTAACGGCCCTAGTCCGACACAAAAAAACAAGTTGGTGCATGCACAGAACTCGTATGTTGCTGCATCCTGAGTATATAGCCCTTGCTGGGTTCCAGGCCCCTTTCGACTTCTGCCAGCATTATTTAATCGAAACCCTGAAGCCAAAAGCCCAAACAGCAGGTTATACCTACTCAGTTGCTCAGCTTCGCAGACGTTTCTGGGACATGCCCCATTTCACCGAATTCTTAAAGTGGGCAAGCATGGGCTTGCCGCATATGTCTCTAGGTGGCCGTCCTCTGCAGGATGTCGCGTGAGTCTCAGTCCGCCTTTGGCTGCTGCAGTTGTCTAGGGCTCCAGTAACCTAAATAGTAGGTTACGGGGGTATAATATACATATACTATATCTATATATATACATATGTATATACATGTGTATGTATATATAATATATATATATATATATATATATATATATAATATATATATATATATATATATATATATATATATATATACATATATATATATATATATATGTATATATAAATATATTCACACACATACATGTATATACATATACATGGCCAATAACCTACTATCTATATAGGTAACTGCAGGGAGCCCTGGGGGTTGATGGCTCACAGTTGTGACGTTAGTTCGGGCCGACGACTTTCTGTTTCGGTCTCGGGTTCAGGGAAAGCGCTTTGGCCTAGGATTCGAATATCCTATAGACCCCTTATAGAACCCTTTCAGGATCCCTTATAGAACACTTTAAGGATCCCTTATAGAGCCCCTTAAGGAACCCCTGAGGCTACTAGAAAAATTGCCCTTCCTGACAGTTAAGCTTTTAGCCTTCGCGTTATAGTTCAAAAAGAAATCCAAGAAGTTAAAGTCCTAGGAGCCAAGCAGAAGAACCCCAAGTATTGGGGTCATGCGTTTCAGGAGCAGCACCGAAGGGCTCGAGGCAAGTCTTTCAGACAAGTCATGCAAGGTCTAAGCGGACAGTAACACTGGCATTCGGGGTGCAGGGCCTAAGTCTTATTGTAAGGGTCTTCCACCAAAGTGACTCTCATCTGTGTACATATGTGTACAGGATATGGGGGCCTTCATAGTTTCAACAGGGTTTGTGGTGTCTTCTAGCATAACTACAGTCAATCAGACACCCTAAGGAAGAGTATTGCACACTGTTCCGGCCCCCATATCACAGACACACACGCACACACACACACACACATACACCATACACCACACACCACACAGCACACACCACACCCCACACGCCACACGCCACACGCCACACGCCACACGCCACACGCCACACGCCACACGCCACACGCCACACGCCACACACCACACACCACACACCACACACCACACACCACACACCACACACCACACACCACACCACACACCACACACCACACACCACACACCACACACCACACACCACACACCACACACCACACACCACACACCACACCCACACCCACACGCACGCGCACCCGCACAAGCACAAACACATAAGCGGAATCGTATTTTCTTACGATAAGCCAGGGCAGAGAGATTGGTGCTAGAGAACTTCGGGACTTACTAGGTAAGGTTTTAGCTAAGGCAACTACACTTTTTGTTGATTCTAGCTCTAATCATACTTACTAACTAAACCCCCTGCTGCACTACATGAGATGTATAGAATCCGTAATGTAAAGTGGCTCTGAGGCCCAAAAGCCTGTAGAACAGCAACTAAACTCCCCGAGCATCAAACACAGCCAACCTTCTGCCCCTAATTGGCTTCTTGATTTACTGTATCATGGCCCTTGAGCCCTCAATGCTCTTGCAAACCCTAAACTCGAAACCCCAAAACCTAAAACCCAAAATCGGACCTAACACAGCACTAGCCGCGGGCTCTTCGAAGACAAGAACGCTTGAACTATTGTTTACTCACGGTTTAGGGTTTACTGTTTGAGGCTTAGGGTTCAGGGAAACCGTCGACCTGAAGAGCACTGCTGTCGCAGTTTGCGCGACTTGCCAAAACCTGCGAAGTTTAGGGTTTAGGGGAAGTTTCAGTACGATACGGTTTCGGGCTTGGGGTTTATGGTCTGCGACTGCTTGCTTGGGAACAAACTGGTAGGACCAGCTTCTCCTGATCCGTGTTGCTACAGCAAAAGGAGTGTGAGTGTGTGTGCGTGTGTGTCTTTGGGAGGCAAGAGCCACATTGCGGTGCGTGACCCTCGCTACGACCCTTATCCACCAGTGCCAAAGGAAGGCAAGCTAAGTATCCTCACTTCGAAAAACCCAAGGAAAAGGCTAGTTTTCACCTTCTGCACGATCCACCGGAAAAATAACGCGACAAAGCTTCAAACTTGGGCATTAAAACACAGTATCCTTGCAGATCAGCAACAACACATCGCTTCGAACTTCCTCGGACGAACCATGGACCATGAACCCTCGAATCCGTAAATTCACGGACCCCTCGCTAAACCCGTAACATTGAAGCCTGATTAAACTCTGGCCCCTCATGTAGGCACCCTAAACCCTGAACCCTGCCTATAGTCTCCATTGTAGTTCCTTGTTTTGGTTAACCAGTTTTATGGTTAGGACCCTATAATAGAGATTTTGGATAACCACAAAAAGGAACTACAATGGAGACTCTAGGTGTTTGTTCAAACCCTCACGCCCTGGTGTTCTGAGGTTCCTACCTGTCACAGACTGTAGAGCGTCGCAGAACTTGATGCCGCAACCCAGAAGGAAGATTGAGAGTGAAACGGTCTTAGGATCTTGTGATTGTGGTTTAGGGCTTTAGGGTTTTAGGGTTTGGGGTTTAGGGTTTTAGGGTCAAGGTCCAGGGTTTTAAGGCTTTAGGGTCTTGTGGGTTTGGGGTTTCGGGGTGCAGGGCTTTAGGGCTTTTGGGTCTTGCAGGATTGGGGTTCAGGAACTTATTCACGGTCTTGTGGCTTAATGGTTTAGGGTGTCCACAATCCAAACAGCTGCCTTTAGTCAGAGCCCCTCGCCCCCAACTGCAGCGGCATAAGAGCTAGCATCAGGATAACAAGAGGCCGTGGTACCAGCCATCAAGCGCATAAGCGAACACCCTGAAACCGTAAACCTTCCTCTAAACCGAAAAGTCACCCTAACCCTCCCCAACCTTTGGGAACAGGAACAAAACAAACGGAAACGAAGCCACGATCGGTCTCGCCTTGTCACATCTTAGGGCTCAGGGGGCCCCCACAAGGCGGGTATCGCAACTCCTTCGCCATGGCGTTGGCTCAGAAACGCAACTGTTAAGTTTCAGGAACTTCGTGGTTCTACTGTTGATGATATAAACCCTGCATGACCCATAATAAGGAATACATGGGAATTATAGTATATTCCTTATTATGGGTCATGCAGGGTTTATATCATCAACCGTAGGGTTTGTGTAATGTAGGAACCTGATTAAGCAACCTTGGGCCTTTATCAGGGTTCCTTATATGCATCCTACTATTTTGGGGTTATAGGCGCAGGGTTTCTTAATCAGGTTCCTAGATTACCCTAAGCCCTATTAACTTCGCCCTGAACTCTGAACACTGAAGCCCAAGAAACCCTGCAGGCTTTAGGTTTCCCGGAACCCGACGACTACTAGGAGGGTGTTTGTAACAGCGGGGCCTCTTATAGCTGGATAACCCGCTCCTTTTGATTGATCTCGTAAGGGTTACACTGTTTTGGGGTATATTACGAGGTTCCTGAGTAGCCCCTTTATAATAAGGGTACCTTTTTCCTACTATTCGGGTTTAATTCGGGGACTCTAGAAGAAAAAACCAAAAGGGTACTACCCAGGAACCTAGACACTACCTTAACCTACCAAAACCTACTTTTTTGTGGGGTCCCTATAAATTCCATATTTTACGGGCTCAGGGGTTTAGTGGTTGAGTAGGGTTTGGGCCCACAGTCTCCAATATCCCCTAGTTAAGGAATATTCGTTACACCATAGGGACCCTACTATAATTTAAGGAAGGTTCCCTACTTACCAGTAAGGGATATTGGAGTCTCTGGCTGGGTTGGCCTTTAAACACCCTTAAAAATGTTTATATATAGGGTCCCTTACAAACACAAGTAAGGAAAAAATCCCAAAACCCAACCTAGCTGGGATAAATACCTTCAACCCCTCAATTCGGAGAAGGCCTTGCTTTCGCCTCGGCGCCGGGGCCGCTGGCAGGCACCTTGTTTAGGGTTTAGGGTTAAGGGTTAGGGTTTAGGGTTTAGGGTTAAGGGTTAGGGTTTAGGGTTTAGGGTTAAGGGTTAGGGTTAGGGTTTAGGGTTAGGGTTTAGGGTTCAGGGTTAGGTTTTTTGTTTGGGGCTCCTTTTCTCCGGTGCCCGCGGGTCCCGCGAGGCTATTTTAGGGTTTATAGGGCTTAGGGTTACATGGGGCCCTTTGTCGTGTTTATTGACAAGTACGTCTATACGGACCACAAGGGCAAGTTTAAAGTTTCCCAAAGTGCCACCTAGTTATAAATATATACTGCTATCGTCAAACTTAAACCCTACTGACACCCCGAAGCCGAAACTTTAAATCTAGTCCCTAGACCGTTGGCCCAAATGTAACACAAAATCCTACAGTCTAAATGCTGGGCCCAAATGCAGGACAAAATCCTACAGTCTAAATGCTGGGCCCAAATGCAGGACAAAATCCTGAGGTCTAAATGCTAGGCCCAAATGTATGTAAAAAGTACAGTAGACCCCACGTCCCTGAAGCCCACCCCCCAAAATACCCAGGCTCCGGACAGAACCCTCCGGGGACGTGCTGCCTCGCCTGGGAGATCCACCGATCTCTTGCTAAGTGCTTCGGATTTAGGAGGATGAGGTTTAAGCGTGTACGGTTTAGGGTTTAGGGGGTTTATAGTGAACCCCCGAAAGTTGGAACATGGATTTAGGATGATTACTGCTGGAATCCCGTCCACTTTACCGTGAAGGCCATGAGCATATTGATGTTCCAACTTTCTGGCCTCTACTGTATACCTGAAATGCTGGAGACTTGAACCCCTATAGAGCCCATAATGCCAGACCCTGAACCACCCAGAGACTGAAATAATCTCCCGCAGTTGAAACGGCCTCCTGCCGACAATCCCCAGGGAGCTCCATCGATTAAATTTAACCGGCCCGGCCGATTAAAACCCAAATCGGTTAAATTTAACCGGCCCGGCCGATTGAAGCCGAAACCGGTTAAATTTAACCGACCCGGCCGGTTAAAGCCGAAATCGCTTAAATTTAACCGGCCCTGCCGATTAAAGCCGAAATCGAGTAAATTTAACCGGCCCGGCCGGTTAAAGCCGAAATCGATTAAATTTAACCGGCCCGGCCGATTAAAGCCGAAATCGGTTAAATTTAACCGGCCCGGCCGATTAAAGCCGACGTCGATTAAATTTAACCGGCCCGGCCGATTAAAGCCGGCATCGGTTAAATTTTACCGGCACGGCCGATTAAAGCCGAAACCGGTTAAATTTAACCGACCCGGCCGGTTAAAGCCGAAATCGCTTAAATTTAACCGGCCCGGCCGATTAAAGCCGAAATCGAGTAAATTTAACCGGCCCGGCCGATTAAAGCCGGAATCGATTACATTTATCCTCGAGGTTAGGGCTTACGGAGCTAGATTTTTGGTTGACTAGGATACCCAGTAACCTAAGAATAAAAAGGCCTCTCTTTTTGGTATTGGGTAACTTTATAAGGAACCTAGGACTACAAAAAGGGAATAAGGGTACTACTGGGCATCCTGGTAGATTTTTGGTTGAAGTGCTCAGGGCTTGAGTGCTGAGCGCAACCGGCCTGGACAAGCGCACACGCAAGCACCAAAGCCGCCCTGAAATCCCGAAGTTGGCACTCAAAACCCAAACCCGATATAGGGCCTAGAATAGGGTTGGGGAGTATGCTATATATATATATATATATAAACATATATATATATATATATATATATATATATATACTCTACAGGTATGATAAAGAATCGTAAGGAATCACATTACTAGTTGTTCAGCCCGCTTTTCAAGTCCCGAATTTGCCAGCCCCCAAGCCCCCCATCTTTGACCCGCGAGAAGTAAAGCTGAGGAGAAAGCCAGGTGTGTTGTCGCAGATTCGTCCTGGGAGCACCAGGGTATAGGGTTTAAGAGCCTAGCGTCTAGAGTCTTGAATTGGCGGTTGTGTTTTAGGGTTCCTTTGGGGTTCTCATAGGTTTAGAAACACTGGCAAAATGTTCATTTCCAGGCTTGCTGAATACCATCCCGCTTCAGACCTGCTCCACCGACTGCTTGCGAGTGCCCGAGCCCCATACAAACAACCCCGCAACTACAAGCTCAACCCCCCAAGCCCAAAACGGCTCAACCCTAAACCCTAAACCCCTAAACCCCATATGAACCCTAAACCCTATATAAACCCTAAACCCTGTATAAACCCTATACAAACCCGAAATAAACCCTATACAAAGCCCAAAAAACCCGAACCTGCAAACCCCCAGGGCTCTGATGACTCTGCGAACCCCGGGCCCCAAGCCACAGAACGGATTTCAGGAAGATCAAGGGTTCATAGCTGGGCTTTAAAGTAACCAGGGCGAAAAAATATAGACTTTTTTTTTAAAAAAAATTGTCTCTTGAAGTAGCAGGTCCCAAAAAACTATTAAAGTATGGTACTCCAAAGCCCAGATAGGGCATACCCTAAGGGTCCAGGTATCTACTTAGGAGCGTCCGGAATCTCCTAGGGAGAGCCCTTGGGTCTCGTTGGGGCTTCAGGAATCCTACTTTTTGAAGTTCCCGAAAGTGTTAGGACCCTTAGGGTAGGGAACTCCAAACTATGAAACACGACAAGATCCCCCTTGCTTCATCATGCACGGCTGTGCAAAGCTTCAAAGCTCAGGGAGTACTATATGGGCCTTGAAATTTATTTATAATGAGGAACCCCCAAACTAATGTAGACCCCTATACTAATACCACTCGGTCATTGCTAGCATTGCTACTTCAAGTACCGAAGGAGCCTCAACGAAGGGAAGATCAAAGAGCCAATAAACCAGGACCCCCCAAGGGCCCTTTGATGGAGTCCTTATGACCCTTAGTTGAGGGCATTTCGGGTATGTTAGAGTAGAGGGTAGCTGGGGGGGTCTGGGAGCAAGGTGCCATCCTTGGTTCAAGAGTCTGACCTCTGGCAAAAGGTTAAGGTTCAGAGTTCTTCGTCTGACCTCACGAGGTTAAGCACCACGACGACGACTCACCACCACCACCACCACCACCACCACCACCACCACCACCACCACCACCACCACCACCACCACCACCACCACCACCACCACCACCACCACCACCACCACTGTAACTAGTACACTACTGCGACTACGCGTACGACTACGAAGGCGACGAGGACGACGACTGCGACTGCACGACCAAGAAAACGAAAACGACCACGCAAACGACGATGTGACGACTGCTACTCTTATGGGTGGTTGTCAAAATTATGATGCCTTTTTGGGGACCCTAAATAATAGGTGCCGTATCATAATAAGGACCCAAAAAGGAACCTGATTTTGACAACTACCCTTATATCAACGAGCCATCGGCCGGACTCACTGGCTGATGCGAGAATTGCTAAAATGAATGACGACCCATCAACTACGATTCTGCACAGCACGAGTCGTATGCCTAGAGCCCTCAACCCGAAGCGAAAATGAAACGCTTTGAGTGCAGGACGGAAGCCAAGCCACGCCACTGGCCCCACCGGGCCTCACGGGAGTCATGAATCCCAATAATGTAGGGGCCTAGACTGTTACCAATACTATCTGGGGTTCCTTCTTGTAACTAGAGTATACACAAAAAAAGAACCCAAAACCCTATTCTAGTTGTCAAGGCCCTTGCAGTATCTACGACGTAGAGAACTACCCTCACACCTGTAGTTGCTCTTGTTTTGGCAGGTACAAGTAGCATCCGAGAGTCTTGCATGCCTTGAACACCTAAACGTGGCGGCAGTATAGGGTCCGTAACCGTTTGAAAAGAGTTGTTGGACATGTTGTAGTATACTCACACAATTACTGCAATAATAAGGGACAATCAGGGGGCAATGTTACTAACTAAGTATACCGACCCATATATTGAACTCCAAACACAGACGTCTAACACGGAATCGGGTGGTTCTCGTAATTATGGTCCCTTATGGGGTCCCTATCATAATACTGCACCTATTATTTAGGGTACCCTAGAAAGGGATCCTAATTTTGACAACTACCCAATCTGGCCCTAAATCCTCGAAACCCCAGACCCTACACAGAATCTGACCCAGGCTCTTGCCCAAGGCTTCAAAATGTCTTCTGTCTTACGGCATTCCAGGGCATTTCAGGGCTGTAGGCTTTATGGGTTTTTGATGGCTTTAGGGCTCACAGGCTTTGCGGCTTTAGCCTTTAAGACTTTAAGTTTTGAGATTTGAGGGTGTTGGGTTTCAGGGTGAAGAATGCAGCGCAGGAGCCCGCAACCCCGCCCTCTGAACTGCGCTAAGCTGAAAGGGTGGGGGGACAGGTCCGAGCTCCCTCCTCATCCACTAAAAGGGTGGTGGGGGTTGAGGGCGTGGGTCCAAAGTCTGGTCCTAGGGTCCATGACTCACCCTGCAGGCCCCTTCCACCTTACACTTTGAATTCCCTGGGGCATCGGATTAGGGTTTAGGATTTAGGGTTTACCTTAACCCCCAATAACCTACCTTTCTAAGGACTTATAACAAAGAAATCATATTAGGGAACCTCAAAAAAGGTAGGTTCTTTCGGGTGCAGGTAGAGTTTAGGGTTCAGGGTTTAGGGGATGGGCCTGAAGCACGCTGTGCTTCGGCCCTAAACCCTGCCAAAAGGGAGCCCTACTCTCCGAGGCTTAAAGTTCGAGGTCCCAAGCTGTCAAAGAGCTATAATAACTATAACAACTATCTAACTATAGTAACTATAATGACTACAATAACTGTATTAACTGTAACAACTATAAGAACTATAACTTTTCCCTCCCATGGCCCTAAAGAACCCATCCAAGCACTTGGGGTTTACCGGTTTAGGGTCTATAGGGTTTAGAGCTTAAGGTTTAGAGTTTAGGGTTTTAACATGAACCATCATAAGGTGGCCTAACAAGGCAATTAGGTCGCTTGAGGTAGCATTGGCAATCTTTGCTTTGTTATGATGGCCTATACCGTAAGCCCTCACCCGCCCAACACGTCCCTACCGATACCAAAAGAGGCACAAGGTCCATAAACTCGTCAGTCGCTAGATGAAGCCGCAAAGCTTTGAGCCCTCAACCTAAACCCTAAACTCTGAACCTAAACCCTCAAAAACCAAACCCTAAGCCTATGGGATCCTTAAGGGAGGGTGGTTCAAGGGGGGAGGGTATACGGAATCCTGAGGGGACTGTAAGGGAACCTTAGGGAGTACTAGGGAGAATTAGGGATCACTAGGCTATATACCCCCCTTGGACCCCCCCCCCTTAAGGATACTACAATAAGCCCTCAATCCCCAGCATCCGTGCTTCCCCAGCACCCAAGTGCCGCACAGCGGGGTCAGTCCAAAACCAAGGCCTCTGTTGGAGAAGTGGGGTCTTTACGGAACAGGGCTCCTTCAGGGGATCCCATAAGGATTCCTTTACAACTTTCAAGGAACCCCATAGATCTCTGCAAGGAACCGTGAATCCTTCAAGGGCTCCTTTAAGGAGTAAGGATAGAGGTCTCATGTAGGGGCCTCAATAAATAGAATACGGCAGCTTGTTTTGAGGGGAGGTAAATGACCCACTTTAAAGTTAAATTACATGGGGGGATTGGAAAAGGATGTTATTTCTGCTAATTTGTCGGACCCCGATACTATGGGGCTTAGTCTTCCTATCAGGGCTCTGCAGGAGCTCTTTCAACTGTTCTTGTTGAAGGCTCCTTTACAGGGGTGGCTCGGATTTTGGGCTCCTTGTAGGGTAGAAGGGCTCTGCTAGGGTGTAGGGTTTGGAGCCCTTTAAAAAACAAAAAAGTGTGGGTAGTTGTCAAAATTAAAGTCCCTTTTTGGGCACGGTATTGTAATACGGCACCTAGTATTTAGGGTACCCAAAAAGGGACCATAATTTTGACAACTACCCATGTAGCATTTAGGGCTGGGGTTCAGGAACTTACGGTCTGGATTTGTTCGTTCTTGAATCGTCGAGGGTGAGTTTGGCTTAGGGTCAAGAGGGCTTCTCCAAGTGCTGTATTACCCTGGGAATCAAAACAGCCCGAAAGCCTTTTATAGTATGGTCTTTGGGCCCAAAAGCCTTAATATACTGGGCTTTAAAGTAACCAGGGAGACAAAAGTATAGACTTGTTCTTCATAATTGGTTCCCGTTAAGTAACAGGTCCCAAAAAAGTATTAAAGTATGGTACTCCAAAGCCCAATATATGAGTCCTTAGATCCCTAGGTCTATTTCTTTACCACGTGACGGTCCTTGGAGGGGCCTGCAAGGATGAAAGCTTCGTCGGGTTATAGCATTTCGCGATTGGCGAACTGCCCAAATTGGGTATAGAAGCGTTCAGGAGTTAAGGCTTAGGGGGGCTTAGTATGATGAACGTTCCTGTTAAAGGAGGCTACATTCAGGGATACTATGAGCTAGGCTCCTGTTGTATTTGGGATTAGAAGTTAGCGTTGCGCTTGTCAAGGCCAATCGGCTCGCCTGAAACCTTCAGATCTAAAACTCGTCAGGCAGCTAGCTACCTTGTACACTCTGCGAGCATGAGCCTGCATCACCGCAAGACCGCACTGGTGCTACCACAGCTTGAAACATCAACCAAGTCTTGCAGGGATTACCTGGACCCCCGACGACCTGCAGATATTCTGGTGTCCTTATAGTTCTTGAACAGAAAGCTTTCTGCGGGTATCCATTTGATAAAGGTTTATAAAACCCAAAACCTCAACCCTGAAATCGACACCCCTCAACCCGTCATTCACGAACTTGATTGTCAGGGGGTCGATCTGCAGAGGAGCTACTTACATCTATACTCCCCTTAGAACCATAATAACAACAATATGTTCTAAATATTCTCTTGGGTTTTATAGGAGCAAAAATGAAAAAATAATTCCTAAGGAGACTATAGATATTGCAACAGGAGATCTGAATATGAAGCCCGTGTCTCAACTCGACAGCATGTGGGGTACGACCTACAGCAACTGGTATACTATACTTAGAGGCCCAGGGGACTTAGTAAGTAGGTTATAGGTAGGGTTGTAAGTACCCTAAATGGAGTTATCCCAATTAAAACCCTACTTATAACCGACTTACTAAGTCCCCTGGGCCTCTTAAAGAGGGGACTCGCTGCTGTGTATAGTACACCTATATTGAGACTTGTCGGGTATCATGGGGAACTACATTTTAACCTTTTTGGTTGTATAGGGATTATATAGGGACTATACTACCCAAAAAAGGTTAAAAGTTCCCTACTCTACTACTAGAAAACCGACATACTATTGTTGGCATTCCTTCACCGCCATTCTACCGCAATATACCCCGACACCCTGTTCTACTCATTAAGGGCCCCCCATAGGGGAACCGGGTTGGTCTTGCTCTGAGCTCGCGGCCAAGATCATCTACCGTGACTGCGCGATTTGGCACGGGCCTCAAACCCACGGAGCGAAGCTGCCTATGATGGAAAACAGTATAAACCCAAAAGATAGAGCTTAATCCGGCTTCCAACTTTTTGGGGTCTACTATACTTATGTGGATTTGGGGGCTTGGGGTTTAGGCGGTTTAGGGCTGAGGTAAGGCCCGTAAGGCTTATAAGGGCTTTGGGTTCAGATTTTCAGATTTTCCTGCAAGCGCTGGCTTGTACGGCTTGAAGCTCAGAACGGAGACAGTCCAGGCTTGTAGATGCAAACAGGAAGGCTCTTGCGGACCCGAGAGCTTACAAAGCCTAGAACATGTGTGTCCCCTCATGCCTCAACCCTGAAGTTTAAAATCCAAAACATCAAACGAACCCCCTAAAACCCTAAACCCCAAACCCCTAAACCCTAAAAACGAAAAAAACCCTCTTCCCCTCATCCCTGATCTTCAGGGGGCAACTCGATGGGCGACGAGTGGCCCTCGGCGAAAGAGGATTTGCAGCTCTGGGGAGGCTCAGGGTTTAGGGGTTCAGGGTTTAGTGTTTAGGGGTTTAGGGTTTAGGGTTTGGGGTTTAGGGTATGAAGGTTGCTTATTGCTTCTTGTGCTGTATGAAGTTGGTGTTTAATTTACAGCGTACATATCAGGTTTAGCTCTCGAGTTTGGGCTCTGGGCCCAGCACCCGGAACTCTAACACCTAAGCCGTAAACCCTTCAGCCCTGCCCCAAGTCCTCTTTAGATATCCGTGCCCTAACCCAATCCACCATTGGGGCCCTATCGCCTACTGAAGTCACCTTGGAAGGTCTTGGAGTGCCATGTTCGAACAAGAGCTCCGCGCCAACTTGGGCTTATCAGAACGAGAGGTAGCTGCATGCTTGTAGGGGACTGACTGTACTTCCTGAAACAAGGCCATATTAAATCCTGATTATAGGTATTAAGGCCCCCTACCCCCCCAAAGGCTCCTTTTGAAATACGGTTGCGTCTACTCCTAACTCGTCGAGTTCATCGTCGTGTGGCTGTAAAGACAACTCGCTGTGTAGTGTAGCCAAAGATTCCGATAAAGGATCCGTTTTTCGGTGCATAGTTAGCACCTCGAAACAGCACATAAGCAAACATAAGGATAGGGATATCCCATACCAAACCCCCTTATAATGAAGCCCAATAAGGTAGGGATATCCCTATAAGATGCTTACGCTTATGTGCTTCTTGTGTCCCCAAATAGTGGCCGAAACCTTCTATTGAAGGAAGGATCTTCAAATTCTTCAAGTCCTCAGGCTCCTTGGGGATTCGCACAACCCTCAATCCAGTAAGCCTTACCTGTAGCCGAAACAACCCAAGCTGTTTGGGGTTGCTGATTATGGGTTCTGTATTTCTTATAACTCCTAAGAAATACTAGGTCGGTTTTTTGGGCGACAGGTGAAAAAAGGCCGAGGGCACTGCCGTCGTGATGGAGCCACTCGACGCGGCTTCTGTAGATGCCAAGTCTTCGCATGACAAGTCTTTGCCTGGCTGGGGGTTCAGGGTTTGGGGTATCACTTCCTTAAACGACAGCCCGAAATCTTGAACCCTAACCCGGGCACCATGACTCTAAACCCTTACCCCCGCATCGATGAACCCTCTACCTCAAACTCCATCAACAGCCAACACGGGAACTTCCGACCTACAACCGACAATCGGAATAATTACCAGACTCACATGCGGGCATGCACGAATGTAGCAAGGAGACTCACTGCTCACTGCTCAATGACAGGTCGGGGCACTCGTAGCTTACCACGGATCACCGAGCACCCAAAGCACTAAAAAACAAAGCCTGCGTTTCAGGTGGTTGATACAACTATGGGATTAGCACCTCTCTGAGAGGACAAATAACAGGAAAAAAACATGGTTGCCACAGCCCATGCAAAGGCCTCGCAGAAGACGAGAAACGCAAACTACATCAAAAGAGATCCTCGCACCTCAAGCATGAACTGTCCCAAATGAAGACCCTTAGCTAAAAACCAGAGATCTAGTGCAATGGTTCTGATACGTAGAGAAAATTTGGAAGGTTTCATTCAGACGCGACCCTAACCCCAAGGCTCCAGGGACTCATAGTTCAAGCAATTGGGTTAAGGATTTACCTCTAGGCTCCATTGTGGTTCCTTTTTGGGGTTTCCTTTTAATTAAGGATCCTACAAAGTTGGTTAAACCAGAAAAAGGGACTACAATGGAGACTATAGGTAGGGTTTATCGGTTGACGGGTTAAGCCGCTTTAAGGAACTTGAGCCCAAGCCCATGCGACAGTATGAAGTTTGGGCTTTCAGGACATGTAGGGTAAACTCTGGATGCACAGCCCCTTTTTCAAGCGGTCTGTGGGCGAGTCAGCAAGGGCATTCGAGGCTGTGCTGCTGGCGGACATCGTCAGGTTTCGGGGCTAAGGGCACAACATGGGGGCCTCAGGAACGAGAATCGAGATGGGGGAGGGGGTATGCTAAAGTATACACTTTCAGAGAAGACGATCACGAGTTCATCAGACCCCTATACCATCTATCATATGGGAGTTTCCGAAAATAGGGGACCCTCATAAAGTACCCTAAATAGTAGGATCCGTATTATAAGTACCCCCAGATAAGGTACCCCTATTTTCGGAAACTCCCATATGAGATGCCAATGCTTGGGATTAGATTTCGGCTCAAGGTCCGTTAGTCAGTAAGAGACGGCTGCATTGGGTCAGCGCTGTAGGGTTTGGGCCTTAGGTCTTAGGGTTACGATGAGGATCAGGGTGAGACGACCCAGAAATAAATCTCACTGCGTGAGGAGGCCTAAAGGAATCAGGAGCTTACAGTCTGCGAGTCCCGGCAAGAATATCCACGCATATGCATGCATACATCCATACATGCACGCAGACATGCATACGTACCTACCTAAGCCTACCTACCTATGTGCCTGGCTGCCTACCTGCCGACCTACCCATTCGCCCACACACATTCATGTATGCACGCGAACACACGTGTGTACATGCATACGTTTTTGTACATATACCGTCTCATGGTAAGAAATGTACTTTGCCCGACAAACTATCGGCATGATATAGGGGCCAAAAGAAGTGGAACCAGTATTGCTTAGGAGGGCTCACTGCTAGTAGCCGAGAACTTGTATCCTAAGACCCTGGCCTAATCATTAAGGCGCCTGTACTACCGGCAGGGACATGTCGTTCAACAGCAAAGCTTCCTCTGAAGCCAGTCACATCAGTTCACCGACACAACTTGCGGGATACCGATGGAGACGAATCACCAGATGAATGGTATAAGGTAGCTGCGACCTAACTGTTCGTATTCGCTGCCGAAGTGTTGCAGATACCACCGATGTGTGGCCACAGACCGGGGGACCTGCACGCAGGTACAGCGGGTCAGTTCAAGGTCAAGATGACGGGGTAAGGTTTAGCATGCCGGCGTCACCTGTCATACGCATCCTTCATGAAGCTCCCTAGCCTACACCCTATAAACCCTAAGCCTTGTGTCTTCAAGGGCCGAGGGTTTATCTTCAAGGGCCGACCAACCCCCGCCCCGAAACCGCAAGAGCTTCAGCTGGTGCGGGCGATATGTTTCAGGCTTATGGGAACGGCGCTCATAGTGCCTCGATACTTCAGGTAGCGATTGATTTTTTGTATTTAGGGATTCCATTCATGTTTTAATGTCTGGGTTTCGGATCCTGCGACCTTCGCCCTTACAAGAACCGCATAACACCATGTAGGCTTTCAAAAAACCACGCTGCGTACAGTACTTGCAGGGTCATATCCTGTAAAGGATCGAGTCTAATTTCCGGGGGCATGAACCTCCTTGACAAAGCACGGACTGTGGTGCCTACCCAGAGGCTCCATAGTAGTTCGTTTTTGGGATTGCCTGATAGGATTCTATATATGAAACCCAAAAAGGAACTACCATGGAGCCTCTGGGTAAACACTCCGAAACATGAGCGCCGCATTGAGACGCTGAAGTTCCAAAGCCTCAACCCTGAATGAGAAAAAACCCATCCCTTAGGGCAAGCCTCACCCAAAGGGTCCTAGGTACTGTTATAGGGGATACTTCCCCAAATCGCAATACGGTTGATGATAGAAATCCTGCATTACCCATGATAAGGAATATACCATAATTCCCATAGTTTAGGGTCCTTAAGGTAATGCAGGATTTATATCATCAACCGTAGTAATTCCTAATATAGAAACCCTGCAGTCTCCTATAGAGGTACTTTGGACCCTTAGGGTTTGCACAGAAACAGACACGCATACTATCTTGAACCGAAGTTGTCCACTCCAATAAGGGGCGGTAATAAATTTCAATGGAGTCTGGGGGTATATCACATACCACAAGTATAGCAAGGAGCCCCCAGAATAGATTTGATAACTATTTTTTGGCCTTTATAGTCGGGGTTCTTATTTTGAACGGTACGTTCTGCAGGGCCCGGGTAAACCCTACAGCTCAAACCCAATCTCATCCCAAGTCCCACCAGATTGGCCAAGGAGACACAGAGGATGAAGAGGCCATTCCTGGAGGAAATATGGAACATCAGTTTTTGGGGCATGGACCCTTTCCAAGCAGAAAACCACGTCATGAGGCAGAAAAGGTGGAAATTCAGGTCCCGAATACTATTACCCTCTGAATGGTTCTGGACTTGTCACAGCCTACGATTTGGGTGTTCGGACTTGTAGGATCAGGAAATGGCTGCAGGACTAAACCCGAAACTATACATCCCAAAACTCCTACAGCCCTTGAGGGCCCTACAACCCGAACCCCCACCCTCATCCCTCACCCCCCCAACGCCCGAAATCCCACGAAGCCTACAGTAGAAGCCCAAAAGTTGGAAACCCAATGGCCCTAATCCTTAAGATTAATCTATAGAGAATCCCAGCACTATTTGGCCTTAATCCGGTTTCTAACTTTATGGGGTTTACTATAACTATAATAAGGAACCCCCAAAATAGGATAGATACTTCTTAAGGCCCCTATATTATAGAAGTCTATTACAGATCCCTTATAGACTTCTTTAAAGGAACCTAAACCCTAAGTGAACCCACCAAGAAAAGCCAGGCCAAGGTTCGGCCCCCAGCTGAGGAGGAAAAAACCCAGCCAGGTCCAGAGCTCACAAAAATACCTGGGGGGCAGCTTAAAAGGGCTTCAGGGTTTAGGGTTTAGGCTTTGTGCGTTTGTTAGTTTGCTTGTTTTTTTCTAGGGTTTCGTGTTTTGAGAAATGGGTTTAGGGTTTAGGGGTTAAGGGCTTTTTAGTCAGGGCACAGAGCAGAACGGATTATGTTGGGATTGTAGATTTGTATAGTGGGCTTGTAGGCTTAAAAAAGGGGCATATTGGAAGCATAATGGCTGCTGAGCGCTTATAAGGGGTATAGGTATTCTGCGACTGCCGGGTATAATGCGCTGTTGGTGTAGGTCATAATGCAGCTGCATGCGGACAGCACAGTTTCTCTCGGTCTGGGCTTAAAGTGTTCATAGGCCTTGCCCTAAACCCTAAACCCTAAATCCTGAAGCCCTAAACCCTAAATCCCTAAACCCTAAACCGTGAACCTTCACGCGAAGGATATCAAGATTCATGTCTGTGGGCTCCAAGCCCTAAAGGCCAACTTGGAAAAAGCCCTGGGAGCAATTGCCTAAATCCTCACATCCTGAATTTTTGGCATCTCTGATCCCGGGGTGTTGTACGGTTTAGGGCTTAGGGCTAAGGGTTAAAACCGAAACCCCAACCCTGTAATAGCCCCTTGAATCAAGCCTCATCTTCTCGAGAGTCACACGAAAAACCTGCACCCTTAGTCCTTCTCATCGACGGACGCATACAGAAACCCTCCCAATTTGGAAGGCACGCAGAACCCCTAAACTCCGTAGACTCCTTAAGCCCCATGAACCCCTGATTCCGCCCTAAACCCTAAACCCCGCCTTAATCAGAGAAAGGCACACCGCCTGGGTCGCATACTCAAACAGCCCCCCGCGAGGGATGCGGTACCGCGGCCCCGGCGAAGCACGGAGTTCTCGCATCCTTGAGGACAGTGCTTAGAACATTTTATTTAAGGTGTACAACCCAAAGGGTCCTAGGTACTGTTATGGGGGATACTTCCCCAAATCATAATAATGATTCCTAATATAGAAACCCTACATTCTACTATAGAGGTAGTTTGGACCCTTAGGGCAAGGATTGGATAGACGTTATAAGGTTCTCACAGTATTACAGGGT